>JABXWE010006171.1:0-10970 GCA_014611495.1 Limonius californicus | reverse complement strand
CAAGTGATAGCAAAATGTTCGCCATGGTTTTGGACAATTAAAGTTTATAATTGCTCCTGTCGAACTTAGTTCGGATCTTTGTGAGGTTAAAGGGAAATAAATAAATAAATCGTACAAATGTTGTGCCTGGAATTTGGTTCGTTCCGTCGTTCTCGATAATTTCCCTTCTGTCTGCCCATCACCTGACATCGTTGAAAGCGCGTTTGGCCGTACCGAAAATTTCTTAGCACGCCAACGTGCGATTTTCTCTGTCCCATAATTCTCGTAGCGAGAATCGGCCCGTAACATAAGAACGATACAAGGAAAAACACTATATGACAGAGTACCAAATAACGAAATAAGAGAAATGTGTAACATACAAGATACAACATGCTTTATGAGAAACAGAAGGAAGTACTGGAACAAACATATTAACCGCATGGAGGAGAACAGATTAGCAAAAAAGGTTACACAGGGCTGTCCAGCTGAAGGGAAAAGAGAGAAAGGCAGACCTCCAAAAAGATGGAAGGAGTGTTGGACTTCAACATCAGAACAAGTATAATTGACATTATAAGTTGGTTTTAAACAGGCTTATAGCCTACTTAATAAGAATAAGAAGAAGAAGAAGAAGCATATAATATGTATGTATTTGCGTTTATATAAGATTTGTCTGGGAAGTAATAACAATCAAGTTTTTACTCTCTATTTGGTATATTTTGGTCTACTCGGTGCAGTGTTGTCGTTATCTACAGTTGTTTGAAATTGTGTTCAAATATTGATCAACGTTCAACGCAATCAAATTTTGCTTTAAACTCAACAAAATTGCTTCAGAAACACTTGTAATGTTAAGAACAGCACATGGAGATGTCCTCAGTATGTTTTCAGATAGTATAAGGCTTTCAAAAAGGGCCGAGAAGGCGTTAAAAATGAACATGAACAAAACCGATGAAGAAAGTGTGTCCAAAATGCACTCTGTATTAACCAAAGCCAGGTGGTTAACGATCAGGATGATTGCAGATGATACAGAAATTAGTAAGGATTCCGTCCATCGCACTTTGACTAACGTGTTAAGCATAAGAAAAATTGTGCGAAGGTGGTGCCCAAGAACATGTTCAATGAGTAAAAGCAGAATCGCTTGTCCATTAGTCGGGAAATGTTGGATCGCTTCAAAACCGAGCCACACTTAATCCACACAGTCACAACAAGAGCTGAATATTTGAATACGGTTCTAAAACAAAAAGGCAAAGCGCAAAGTGGCACACGTTTTCATCACCTTGACCGAAGAAAGCTCGCATAAACAAATCAAAAATTAAAGATCGTCTTTTTTGGTAGTCATGGAATCATCTACAAAGAATTAATACCGCAGGGCTAGATAGTGAATCAAACCTTTTATCTGAAGGTTCTTGAGCGTTTGAGAAAAAGGGTTTTGCGTGTACTACCTAATACTGCCACCGCCTCTTGGATTTTGCATCAAGACAATGCCCCGAGTCACACTTCACTATCGATTAGGAAGATTTTAGCGGAGAACAAAACGTGTATGCTCCCACATGCGCCCTACGGCCCAGACATGGCCCCTTTCCGTAAATTAAACAGCAGTTAAAGTAATCATTACGGCACAGTACACAACATTTAAAAGGCCACAACACAGGTTTTGAACAACCTAGCATTAACCGCTAGGACATGATGTGTGCATTGTGAAAGAACATACTTTTGGATGAGATGGCATTAAATTGTAGATAAGATCAATAAATAGCTTCAAGTCAAATCGTTCCCATTACTTCCAAGACAATTCTCGTATAATATAATCTATTTAAAATTTTTCAACATTTTAAGTGTAACACTCATTTCTACAAATAAGGAAGATGGTATTTTATGTTTTAGTGTTGTAAATATTTTTTTAAGTTTACTGAAAGGTAAGTTTAATAATAAATATAAAGAAGTGTAATTAAACTATACTATACTTCGTTGGGCTGGACTAACAGTTTCATCTACTAAAACTACCGAAAACCCATGTAAACTATTACTTCATATCGATACTATATCAAAAAAAATGTGAATAATATAATCAGCATTAAAGAAAGATACTATTATGTTTTGGACGTAAAAAAGTTTATCGACGTTGCCTCCGAGCGTTTGTATTCATAGGTTATACTAAATTATTGACGAATAGGCAAATGAAGAAATTGATTGGCTCCTTTCCACGTTTTTCGTTTCTTTCTGCATACGTTTAAACGATAAGGCGTCCGTTTTATATTTTCCAGGTAATGATTTCATTTCAATTCAAGATAAGTTTTGTCTCTCACCGAAACAATAATTTGCATTTTAAATAAATACTCAACGAATTGTAAATTAGGTTTTGTAATTAATTCCACGTTGATTACACTTGTTAACCCCGCTTTCTCGTTTGTTTTATTATTAGCATCTCCGCTTAGTGAAAAATTCCATTATATTGTAAATTCATTCTATTTCTCGAGGAATAAAAAGGATTCTTTAAGAGATATAATATACTGTTTGGGAAGCTACGCAAGTCAACAGAACAAGTTCTTTCTAAGATTTATGATTACAAAGTTCTTTAATTTTAATCAATGTTTTAATTAATTACACAATCTGTTTTTCATTATACCGCAGCACAAATTTGCGTTTATCAGATTGGGGTATGTCTTAGCTGTTTTAATAGCTTTTAAACCGTAATATAATCTCATTAATTGATTTACATATTATAATGTAATAAACTTTTCGCTTCTCTGGCACAAAATTCTCAAAATCACGCTGGCGAATGAGATGCATAGAATAAATTCTCCATTTTATTATTGTTTATTCTCTTGTAATGATTCTTATGAACTTATGAACCTAATTGAAATAGTAGTAGTACACACAAATTAGTAGAATGGACACAATGCTTAGTGTTGCGATATTCATGATTCGTCGATGATCGTGCATTTTACTTTAGAAAACCTTAAAATGTAACTTAAAAACTTATACTATAAGCAAGTACCCTGGTCCGCTAGTATATTAGTATACCATACTTTTTTCGAAAACGGTTAGGATTAGCGACATGAATGAAGAATACTTAATTTTTAGTCAATAGTTAAAAGTATGTAAAAAACGTTGTCTAAAGTTCTTATCATACAGGGCGTAAAAAATGGGTCATGAGTGTCACAGCTAGTCCGTCCCTGCAGCTGTGAGTAATTCACAACACTTTCTGGGATAGTAATTTGGGGGTCTGGTATACATCATATTAAACAAAATTGGAATATACCTGGTGGTTCAATAATTATGTGTAATAAATTTGATTCCATTGGAGCTCTTTGGGAGCCCATATCTCCGAAGAGGTGGCATATACGAAAAAAGTTTATATGAACTTGTAGTATTCCTTTCACGCGTTTTTTTTTTCATATCCGGGAGATTTCCCACATTTTCCCGGACACCCTGTATATTGGCGAAACTGTTCTGCTATATCATAGTGACGTTTCATATAGTTCGTGTTTGACAGGATCCTACATGCTCCTATTATTCTGCACCAAGAACCATCTATCCCTTTTTCAAAATTATTTCGCACTGGAAAAATACGTTGCAATAATCTCTTCATCACTTCAACGTAGAATACAAACTCTCTATGGATCCTTACCAGTTAGAAAATTAGTATTGTTGCGAACGAAACTAAATCTGCGCACGATGTACTATCCTCTATTTTTGCTTATCCATAAAACTGCGGGATGATCTTTGTAGAGATCTTCCTCTTTTCAAAGTCGTTGTTTGTTGAATTGTGTCCGTATCGATGTTCAACGCATTTTCCATCATTCGGGTGGTCATTCGGCGACCATTTGCCACAATTTCTCGTACTTCTGCGACTGTATCTGTATTTCGTGAGACCGAGCAGAGCAAGCGTTGCTTAACTCTGGTCACCGAACGAGAAGGTGTTTCACTATGCGCCAACCTCGAACCTTATACAACTTTTAAAATTTCATAAATTTCTGTTAGGGTTTTCCCAAATTCATAGGTAAATTTAGTATTCAGACTTTGCGTAATGACGTCTGACAGAAGCACGTGTGCGTGTTATCGTCCTGTGCAGAAACTAACAGCTGTTCAATCTTCGCTTGATCAACCTTTATAGATGAAACTGTAAACTTTCACAAGCTGCTTTACTTTTGGTTTAATGTCACTCCAGAGTTGCAGCAACATCTTTTATTTGTTTGTAAGGCTTTATCGCTACTAGTAGCCACTACTCGGTATGAAATGCCTCTCAGTAATTTGAAACGAAATGAGCAAACTGCAAATTCAGTATAAAGCCATAAAAAGTGTAGGCAGTAGCGGGGGGCAAGAGATATTCAGCCCCAATCAGAAAAATACGGGGGCTACTACAGTTTTAGGTGGAAAAATTAAAAATTATGGTAAAAAAGTCTTCTAAGAATTATTACAAGCAAAGTTTGGATCATAGGAAAATGTTTCTTTTAAATTCAAAATCACATTTATAACTAATTGGCAATTAGGGTAGAGTTAGCGTTCAAATACTTAAAACGATAACAACAAGCATACAAGAACTCTAACATATTTATTTTGTGTTTCTTCTTCGACCCTTTCAATATTAATGATATTTTCATCAACATTAACAATAACATAAAGGTTAACCTCAAACATCTGTGTGTAGAAAAATGTGAGGTCTTTAGTGTCACTGCCATTTGGCGAAGATTATGACTATTTAATTTTAAAAATATATTTGACTTAATCTGTTTACATTCGCGGACAATTCGGAGGAAAATGATGTTAGCGGTAAAAACTATTAGTTGATTACTATTTGTCCAACACATGAAAAGTATCGCTGCATCGCTTTCCTGTTGCGTTTTATTTTTACAGTGAATTTTAAAAATGGAGCAGTTGGTAGTCGAAAATTACAATTATATTAGTTAACTTTAAGCGCTGTGATGTCATATAACGTTTTGAAGACGGGATTGGTATTGTAAATGTTTCTTGGACTGTGGTATAAATTACTGTAATTGACTTATTGTACTTTTAGTGTACTTTATCTACTATTACCAACTTTTTTGACGTACTAATATTACGATATTACATTTGTATGCAGTATTATGCGACTATTTTAAAGATATCTCGGTTCTGGAAGTTTTACACAGGCAATATGGCAACAATGGTAACAGCAATGATATAAATTTAGTGAAAGCCCTGCCCAGAATTTCCGGCATATTCAACGCCACACTAGGTTTATCCACTATTATCTGATTATTACAGAAATCAATATTAACCATGAAAGTATTAGAGTTGTATATTTTTATTTAGATAAAGATTAATATTTACTTAGAGAAAACAACTAAAATTTATATTTTTAAATTGCTGAATCAGCCCTGGGACTATGAGCCACTGCACCAAAGCTTCCCTATGCCAACTGGCTTAAATCAATCACAAAATTATTTGTGAAATTATGCACATAACCTCATAATATTTCTGAAACAAGGGATCTAAATTAACAAAGATACATATTTAACATACCTATCTACGAAAAACACATTAATACATAGTTGCACGTTACAAATATTATAAATAGGGAAACCAATTAGCTATTAGCTATAATTCCATAAACGCTATCTTATTTATGAACGAGTGGCAACGCTGTCCTAGCATATTAAACATATTTTTTTAAAACGCAGAGTGAAAGACACATTTATATTGGCAACATCTGAATACATTTAATTAAATAAATTCAAGATTCTCGAAATAAACAAATTCCACACTAACGAACAAGTCCGTTGTGTCTGTAAAATTTAGATCTTACAGTTATGACAGCAGTTTGTTCAAATTTAATTGCATATTACAGATTTCTTTGTGGAAAGTGTAAAAGCGTAGTCGGGTGCTTCTTCAAGACTGAATAGTATTTTGTGAATTAAAAAACGAAAAATACAGGAAACCAGTACAGCTTCCAGGGAAACAATTTATTCGAGAACCAATCTAAAATTGAATTTTATGTTTCAAATTCTAGAAAAGCTATAGATAGTCTAGCGATTAGCCTCAGGGTCGAAAAAGTGTGACGTTCAACAAACATCATATTACACGCGAACGTCCAGAAAGTCTGCAGGTAAATAATATTGAGAATGTTATACATGACTGGAGCCCAAAGGCTTACCGTATCTCAATTGGCGGATGCAGGATAAGAGGATAAGAGGAAAAAATAAAGGTTTTCTTCCGGACAGATGATTATGTGCATTTATTTCTTATTCTTTATCAGGACAGCTAAGTTGTCCCTTCTTAAAAGTGACCGACATAATCCAATATACATACATAAACCATGACAACCACATTCACTTCTTTTTTAATTAATTAAATTGAATTAATCAATGTTGCCAACTTATGACAATACTGTACTGTATAACCTGTATGAAAATGACCCTCAGAGAAGATCGCAATTTTATAGTTTCTTTCTCTACTTCTTTTTTTCAGAATCAACTTTTTCCGAATCACTCTTTTTTAATTTGTGTATTGTTCAGAGACAAGGCAAAACTGTAAAACAATGGTGAAGTGAATAGGCATAACTCGCACTATTACGCGGAAGAGAATCCATACTGGATACATATTACCCGTTTTCAAAGAGTTTTTTCTGCACATGTTTGGTATGACATGGTAAGTAACTATATTATTGGACCACTTTTTTCCATAAAAATGTAACTGGACAACGTTACTACAATATCCTACACAACATTTTATCCGAGTTGGAAGACTTAGACTCAATGTACTACACAAACTTTTCTGCTCACTACAGTTGGATTGTTAGGACTTAAATAATGTATTTGAAAGGAAATTGGATTGGATATAGTTTTTCTTTGAAGTACAGTTAAAGAAATAGTATACCAAATTCCGGTAGTAAATGAGCACGACTTACGAATATATAAAAAATAAAATAGTCAAGGCATATATTATGTGCATCAATTGCACGTGACACGCTCGCTCGAGTTCTAAAATCTATTTTAAAACGAATTCGAAAATGCGTGGAAGTAGATGGAGACAGTTTTCAATATTCACAGAATTAAATAAAACCTTGTAATTTGTTTAAGTTTTTCCTTTGTTTAGTTTTTACAGCGGTTGCACCATTGTGTGCATTTCTATGGTATAAAATAATTCAATAATCTTAGTTGCTGAGACACGGGCATGTTGGGTTGCGTCAACCACTTTTAACGTAAATGGCCCACCCTGTATACCACAAAACTATTTTTACAGGCGCTTAATAGCATTTATTGTGCTATGATCACATAATCCATTTTAAAATAAAAATGAAAAACCTTCTATTATAAACACAATATTATAGTTTTCAGAGAAAACACAGTTATCTTGTTTTTGTTCCTCTGACATACTAATGAGATACACGGAATTTTTACATGTGTGTACAAAGATTAGTTTTATTATTTAAGACAGTCAGCAAAACTTACGTTTCAATATACAAACACGTTGGTACTTAAAAGTCATTAAAATTATAATACGAATTAATATTTGTGTTTCCATGAAATGACAATGACCTACAATGGATTTGTTTCGATATACATAACATATACATAACATATGTTATGTGAACTAAAATCTCAAATTTTTGCTTAGCTGATTTCACAGTTTTCGATAATTTTTCTAAATCAATAATATATACGGCATATGTCTCCTTGACATGAGAATCGTTTTAAAATTTTCATGCATTAAATAATGGTTCTGGTATTGTCAGGGGGTCAGTTGTGAGTCGCCAACATAATTTTTAAAGAACGCAGAGTTAGACAAAATAACAATCAGTTTTAATTAAAGCTAAAGAATTAAAATTCCTTCAATATTACAGTTTTAAAATTACACTAGTCGTTACAAAAAGCTGTTACACATTTTTATACTAAAAATACACTTCTATCGCCTGATTTAAGAAATGCATTCGCATTCAAAAATTCGTTTTCAAATAAATATATTTATAATATTTACCTTTTCATTCGTATTCTTTTCATTCGCAAATATACAATGCAAAAGAAAACTGGCAAACGTATTATTATAAACAAAAATTATACCCTGAATTTGGGTTTGTTGGTTAAATTTCTTTGTTCACTTTTAGCACTAACGTTTTAAACACGACCAACTTGCTCCTAATAAATAAATTATAAATAAATGATATGCTTTTAACTCGCAGTGGTAAAAAACAGTAAATACTTGTTGTTATATCCTATGCTGTAAAATACATCACTTCATATCAACAACAATTTGTTCTAGATACTTATAAACAACTATTAGTTTCAATAGAAACACTGTACTTTCCAACATATTCTTCAAGCAGCGTTCATGTTTATCTAAATTTAAACTGGCATAATATTCGACTTGATTATGAAGTGACCTTTATATCCAATTATTAACGCTCCCACATACACTGAGTGGACAGAATTCAGCATACTCTAATTTACGCATAAGAGACTTACAATGGCGATCATCATAAATCACACTTATTCTTTTTATTTGAGTATATTATTTTAATGCGATTTGAGCCTATCTGTTACAGAAATTAATGGTTAAAATTCGTGATGAAATTTCAAAATTTTCGCAAATATTAGTAAGTATACAAGGCACGATCAGGCTAATGGCAGTTTCAGTGTAATGAATACTTGATTTACTGTAATGTCTTATATAATTACTGGTGGTTTATGTTAAACCGCAGTTAATATTTTAGAAACTGCATTGTATAAAAGCATGTTTTCAAATAAAATTTCTATGGCTATAGCTTCATTGAACACGTAAAATGTAATATTTTCAGCTTTCAGGCAACAACAGAATCATTAAACCTCCATGACGGAGGTGGCTATTCAAATTTCACCAATAAAATGATAAATTTTAGACAACTTGCACTAAACAGAGTTTATTGAGAATATGTAAAGTTTAGTTACATGAAAACCGTCGCTTATTTTGTATTATTTGTTTAAAATTTAATAGTGTTTTAAGAGTGTTAAGTTTTACAATCTAAACTATAGATAATTATGAGGTACCTTCAAGAAATTTAATCTCGTAAAAGATACAACATATTAGAACCTTCTAAAAATGCTATCAAAAAAATTAAATACTTTTAAATTAATTCATTTTTGAACAGCCTCATTATCGTAATTAAATTTTATAATGTCAGCCTCAGTGGGTTTTATTATATTTTTCAGTATATCTTATTAAGCCGTAAATTTGCGCTGCTATACCATGTGTACTGTTTGAATTTGCGTTGTTTACTATAGTCGTTATTATTCTGCTCGTCACCGAAATTAAAACCTTTTAGGATTTCTAACGTGTGTACCGCAGAAAATATTTAATTTTAATTAAAATAATGGAAAAGTTTCTGCAATTTTTTATTGTTAATATTGTTCTGGGTTTGCATCAAATACCAGTATTGACAAATATTTGGTTTTAGAATTAAGGGCAAGCCAGAATGGACAGAATAAGGAACAAACTACACAGAGAAAAGTAAATAGAAGCAAATAAAATGAAATCTAATAGAACAGAACTGCTAAGATGGCTACCTTCCAATAAGTGACAAAAGAAAGAAGATCAAGGAAAGTTTACCAAGCAACAACAAAAAAATGATAAACCTAGGAAGATATGACAAAAATAAATGAGAAAAGACTAAAAGAAAGGGTAGTTAAGTGAATTACAATTCAAGAGGCCGTACGAGCCAGAAAATGATGCAAACACGTAGGAAAATCTCGTAAACACAGATACTAGGAAGAATGCCTACACCGAAAGGTAGGAGACCACTGGTAAATCAAGTAGGTGAGTTGAAGTGCCAAACATTTAAAACAGCAAACAACTACAAATTGAGAATTTAAAAAAATCTGTTAAGTGGGTCCTAAAACGACCTGGCTACCAAAAAGTCTTGACATGTTGCGATTGTGCGAAATTCTGACAAATTTTGCGATTGGGGTTGTGTGCATAATGATCGTAATGGGTGGTGGTTTATAATAAGGGGAAAACATTACACTAAATTAATTCCACATACATATGTCGTACACGTAGATTGATTTTACCATACTTTGGACTACTTTTGGCATTTTGTTTATCACCAGTTCTTATGATTGTTTGAGAATTTTTTCACCTTATTTCATTCTTGCATATGTTGCCTACTAGTTGTTAAAAATCGCAAGTGGAAAGGTCGCTTGTTAACGTAGCTACGATGACAATAGGAAACTCTAAGTTTGACCTACTGTGAATCACTTTAATAGCCGCTTAATATTGTTTGGTAACATTTGAACATCGTTTTTAACAAATTATTGTTTGCAATTTGTCAGTTTATTACTGTAATGCTGAAGTTATTGACTTCTTCTTTATATCCTTATTCCCATGTAATTCACAAGTAATTCAAAATACCAATGTTATTTTCAAATGAAGAATATGCAGATATTCATTATGTTAACGGTCTGTGTGATGGAAATGCTTTAGCAGTACAACAAGATTTTCGCAGAAGATATCCCAATAGAAGACTGCATACGCGTGCAGTTTTCTTTCATTCACATCGTCAGTTGAGGGAACATGGCACTTTCAATGCACGACATGCAGTCGGCCAAGGAGTTGTCCGTAGACCCAGAAACAATGATGATGAACAAGTTTGTAACGAAGCGTTACTATTTTTCTATTATTATTTTGAGATTTAGGACTCCGTTTAATTTGTTTACATGCCGTTTGCCGTTTAGAAGTTTTATAGTTTGATTTTTGGGTAATTTTACTGTGTACCAACCGATGTCTTTCCGAATGCACCCCGTATTATATTCATTTTAGAAGTGTTTACCGATTTATGTAAATATTATTATGTACCGTTTAATTTATATTTTGAATTTAAGACCGAACAAGGTAATTTATTTATTATGTTCCGTGTAGCAACATTTAGAGGTTCTAGTTTGTTTTGTTGTTATTATCTGAGACCGTTTTAGTTTAATACCGTTATTAGAGGAATGTTTAATTCCCAGTTACGTGTGTATTTGATCAATTAGCATTTATAT
>JABXWE010006169.1:0-32130 GCA_014611495.1 Limonius californicus | reverse complement strand
TGACCTTAACCAAGTTTTGACCCTTCTTAGAGTACTGAAGGAACGTTCAATTGAACAAGTCGTGGGTGGTAGGGAAAGGAAAACTTTTATTGCATTAGCAATTGCAGGGAAGAATTGGCATTCTTCGGTGAGCAATGTAAAAATATCTATCAGGAGCGTTTTTATTTTTCCACAAATCTTTCCATGTAAGGCATTCTGCCTCACAATTTTCGATATTGTACTGTTCTACTAATTTTTTTATAATTTCAGCGTTTAGATTTCAAACAATAGTAGATGGATGCAAATTTACTAACGAAAATGCATTACTTGTATCTTCGGAAAATCTTGTTGTTAATGAGCTAATCAGGGAATCTAAATACGGAATAAACATAGATATTCTAAAATATGTTTCCGGTGAATCCGCTAGGATATTTGATCTCATAGTTTGATGCTGTGATATTCTGGGTATTTTAAATTCTATATCAAATATATGTTCGTATTTCTGGCATTTTTTGGTATAATTTTCAAGAATTTCAAGCATGTATGTTTAAATATTTAAATGCGCTTTTATATAGTATTTTAATTTTACAGGGGAGGGCAACTGCCCCCTCTTGCCCCCCCTTGCCGGCGCCCATGGCAATTACCCAAAAAGGGAAGCCACATAGCTCTTTGTAACTATACAATGATACTATTTTTAAAGACCAAGTTACGACCAGGTATTGATTCCGATTTGTTAGCAGGTATTATAAGTTGTATTAATATACTGCAATTATTTCGAAAGTCCACCAACTGTTACAGGTACATATATAACATTGCAAAATAAGTTATACCTAATAATCTTCTTTAAAATCGAAACAGTAAAAATAATTACTATGAAAAATTGTTAAATTTTATTATATTCGAACCATTAGGTAATCTTGTTGTGGCAAACATCAAAACAGTCGGGATTATTCGCACCAGTTAACCAGTAAACTAGTCATCATCAAATCTCTTAATTTAATCTGTTAACGGAAAGGATTACTTACCCGTTAGGTTAATTTATTACACGGATTAAGTTTCCAACCCTTTCAGCGCACATTAAAATATCATCATTAATTAAATATTTGTACTAATTTCTGTAGTATTTGAATGTATTTGGCATTGCATGATTACTTATTAGTTCAATAAGTGTGGTAGCTTGCATACAGTAGTTTCTAGTTCACAATATTTAATTTTTGCACAGTACAAGCAAATCACTTTTACCCTACCGACAGGGCGTTTATTTTTAGGCTCAAGAGGCAGCAGCAATGCATCAGTTCGCTCAAATAAAAGTCCACCAACGGGCCCAGCCGCATCCGCCAGTGCAGCAACTACGCCCATGTTGGAAAGCGTCACCGTAGAAGTTCGATATCCATAAATGATGGATTCTCTCGTATTACACGCTTTATTATTGAAAAAATATATATACATTAGAAAAATCGTCGCTGAAGGAAGTAATAAAGACAGCAATGGGGGTGTTATTCAGTTGCGTTGGACATGTTGCTGTCTTTTATTTCCTTCAAGCGAATAACGAAATGCATGAGTAATAGGAAAATACTGAATTGTCCTTATTCTAACGATCTAATTCTTATTACCTTACAAAAGTGTTGTAGGGGACCATGACTCTAATATTGTCCAACCATCACAAGTCGATACTTGGGTAGACCTTCTATTAAGCTTGATATTAAGCTAAGTTTATGTAATGTAATATATGAAGTGTGACAATGAGCACTGATTGTATTGCAATATTATATATATAAACGCAAATTGTAATGGTTGTGTTTGGACCATTGAGATATCCGCACATTTATTTAAATTAAGTACAATTCCTAGCACATATTTTACTCGACGGCAAAAGCCGGTTAGCTGTTTATTAATTAGCTTATAGAGCTTAATCATTTACTTAATATAATCTTAATATTTTCAAAGTAAACTATCGTAAACTTAATTTCTTAAATTAAGTTTGGTGGTTCAAAAAATACTGGGAATTTTTTGTGATACTACCAAGCTGTGATTGTAAGTAGCTTCTCTATCTTAGTAGGACTGGGAAAGGCAGAAAGTAGTGGGAAAACTTTTTGCCCTTTGCAGTTCGCCTCTTATCATCATCGAAACTTAGCTGTTAGTGTTACGAACATTCAAATTCACGTGAGATATAGGTATATATATAAACGACACGTTTATTGTTGTAACATAAGAAGTATACAAATAATTCAAATAATCTTAAAGTGTTTCCGATGCACTGTTCAAAAGTTTCTACTTGCTATTCCTAATTTAAACATCTACTTAGAAGTAATGCCAAGCTTAGCTTGCTTGTAAGGGAATATATAACAAGAACCATAGCTAAAAGCAATCAAACATTTCTATCATGACTTTATCGCGTTATTATACCAATATATACTCTATTACATATAGCTTAGCTCTTTGTACTATTGTACTGTATATTGTACGAATATTTTCACATATTATACTATATCTTGTACTTGCCAATACTTTTAATAAATTATTAGGAAACTCCTAATGTAATTTTACTGTAGATACAGATTTTATTAATATACAATACATGGAAATAAGATATCTGCTCCTCCTTTTTAAAACACAAATAAAGTAAGTATGAGAGTTAAGAACGAAGGCAAATAATATCGACACTATTTAGCAACTGATATTAATTTACCAAGTACTTGAATGATTGGTATTTATTGACAATTTTCATGAATAAACCATTACATTAGCAACTAATCTCCCTATATACAGTTATTGCGTACCAAACAGTAAATCTGCATGAGTAAAAAGGTATTGGATCATTAGCCACGGAAACGTAAACATACTCGTTTTCAGATCTTTAGTATAGCATAATACTTATACCGTATTTTATAACTTACTAAAGCAACTTTAAAATCTAAATTTTGACAATCATTGGCCATAAAGAACGATATTTGATATCTATAGGCGGATATTACAAATACTTATGTATGATTAAGCTTCTAATGTAAAACAAAACGTTATTACGTTGTTTCAAAAATAAATGGTACATAATTTGGTCATAGATCCTTTACATTATAATAAACTGAATAAACCTAATATACCCTAATAAACGTATAATTAATAATGTAGCAGTTGCCATTTGGAACGCTGATGGTATAAAAACTAAACGATCCACATTTATAGCAATCAAACATGAAAACCAACAACTCGAATTAAGGAGTCCAGCAGCAATAGCAATTGCAGTTAAACTGCAAAAAAACTACATCAAAATCATAGCAGCAAGAAACTCAATGAACAAGATCTGGCGCATAAATTTAACAGCAATCATCTTATTATGTTAGTGGGCGATCTTAACTGCAAGAACAAAATATGGGGATGTCGAGTAAATAAGCCTAATGGAGTAAAATTGCATAATTACTCATCAACACACACCATACAAATCTCTTCACCCACCCCTACAGTGTTGACCCTCAACCGAACATACTCGCACAGTGCTACTCGAAAACGTTCGCCATTCAATATACCACGAGTTCGATTCGGACCACACACCCGTCCTGATAAGCGGGTTTAAGCTCATTTATTTATTTCGTTTCATCGTATCACAGTTTTCCACGTTTCATGGTTTTTAATAAATAAATCATTAGCGATCAATTGTAGAATCGGTGAATTTCCTTTCGACGAATTGCGAGTCGGTGAATTTTCCATGCGACAAATTTGCCAGTCGGTGAATTGTTGGCGGTGAACTTTTCGTCGATGAATTGCAGTCGGTGAACTTTCCTAGAACCCTCAGAGACAATGATAGCATATATAAAACTGATTAGGAAAAGAGTAACATATCAGCCTATACTCTAGATATTACATTTAAACCATCTTCTGAAACCATTCAACAAGATCTTATTAAAGAAGCATGTAAACATGTAAGCGACAAAGTACCTAAAGAAACATGTTCAACTTCGCCTAGTGAAATTAAAACCGAATAGACAAATTACCACTAAGAAAATCACCAGGTCCAGACGAAAACCCAAATGTAGTACTCAGAAGCCTGACAAGCAAAGAACTGGCGTATCTCTCAACCGTCTTTAACACTTGCTTAAGACTTGGGTATTTTACGAACGATTGGAAATTCTCACATATGGTATACTACCAGTCAACAAACCTGGAAAGGACTAAACTAATGCTCAGAATTACAGCCCATAAGTTTATTATCTACTCTGTCTAAGATACTCACAAATATCATTTACAAAAGACTAAATAACTTTATAACCAGGTAGAATATCATACCAAAAGTGCAGTTTAGGTTCAGAACTAAACACTCGACCATTCACCAACTGCAAGGGTTAACCGAAGCAATTGAAAGAGGCTACGAGGTAAAACAGAATACAACAATAGCTTTTCTAGACCTAGCACGAGCATTTGACGGAGTATGGACAAAAGGACTACTATATAAACTAATCAGGATTAAAACACCCAAGTATCTTATCATTCTACCTACAGGGACGAACATTCGCAGTAAGGATAAACTCAAAGTTTTCAACAACGAAAGACATAAAGACTGGAGTCCAACAAGGCAGCATTTTAGTCCTATTATTATTCAATATGAAAGTTCAATATACATGCACACGACATACCCATCCATAAAGAAGCACTTACGGAAATGTTTGCGGACGACACTGCCATCATTACTCAACACCACGATTTACCAATAGAAAGTTCACAGCTACAACATTCCCTAGACATCACATGTGTCTAATTCCGCAAATGGAGACTTCAGATCAACCCAACAAAGCAAAAATCTAGTGATCATCATCAAATCATCAATCACGAACGCAAAAGACTCAGCTGTTAAATACATAGGTTTGTTTCTTGACATGGTATTAACATAGGGTAGCACCTAAACAAAAAATTAAATCAGTTTCATGCAAGACTTGCACTACTTTACCCACTAATTAATAGAAAATCATCATTACAAATACCATACACCGAAACTATCTACCTACCAATACTTCGGCCAATACTGACTTACGCATTGCAAATATGGGGCAACACTTCAAAAACGAACATCAACAAATTGCAAACTCAAAAGTCCTCAGCATAGCTATCAGAGCACCTTAGTTTGCGAGAAACAAACAGCTCCACGAAGAATGAGGTATACCAAAAAAGCAACAACTCATAAAATCAATAAGCAAAAAATTTTTTAATAATATAAATCAGTTCTTTGAGACTTTCGCGGTTTTTCGAGCTGTCAATATTACAATTTACTTTCGGCTTAGGCCGCGTCGTCATTTGGGAACTACACCCAGTATTAACAAGTAAGGACCGACCTGTAGCTTGTCTGCCCTTACAAGCATTTGCTCTAAAAGTTTGAGCAATATTTGTTCGTAGGCCCTGCATACCTAAACAGAGCCGTGTCCTTAGATTAATTAATTTAATAAATACTCTAGCAACCAGAGCACTCCGAATCTCCGATTCAGAAAACCTACAATAAGAGAAAACTTATCTCTTGATGTCGTTACAACAAAACGGTTATACAGCCACAGAAATTCAGAGAACAATCCGCAATGCCGAACAGCCCAAGGCTAAGAAGGAACTGGCACCTCCGGAAGGCTTAGCTTTCCTACCTTATAGTACAGCATAAAAACAGCCTTAACCACTAATGAAACTTTTGGAAACGGTTTCAGATCCGCAAAGGGTCATATATTAAATTTTAAATCAATCTACAACATCCCTTACTGGCTCAAACTACATCGGACTAAGTGGTCGTTCCATTGAGTTAATATTGCGAGAGCACAAGGTGATTGCAAACACAAATCTATCAGAAAATCTGCGATGGCTGAACATACTGGTTCAACTGGGCAGAAGGTGAACTTTGACAACGCTCGGGTACTCGCCAGAGTACGTCATTACTTCCCTCGTATCATACGTGAAGCAATTGAGATTGAGAAACAACCTAACAACATAAACAGGGAGGATGGTTTTAGACTCAGTAAAGCTTGGACTCCTGTAGTTTATTCTTTAAGGACTCCTAAGCATCATCGATCTTACGATCGTGCTCCACCGGATCCGTCTTTGCCCAACAGTGACAGCCAACCAGATCTCCGGCATTCTGCCTGACTGGCTCAAAGAGGTTTAAATACCTCCACTTCCCAGATTTGAATCAGTGTTCTATTCACTCTGAAGATGCAAGCTGCAATACCTTGCGAAACGTTAGTTTGTAAGGGTTGAGAAGCTACTAACAGGCATAAACCGATTACGTATTATTGTCTTGGCAAACAAAATACATTACGATCAAATCCGTGCCCGGCCCAAGGTTTAGGCAGGCAGGGCCTACGAACAAATATTGCTCAAACTTCTAGAGCAAATGCTTGTAAAGACAGACAAGTTACAGGTCGGGCCTTACCTGATAATGCTGGCTGTAGTTCCCAAATGACGACGTGGTCTAAGCCGAATGTAAATTGTAATATTGACAATATAAATCAGTGCAACAGTGCGCTTTATTATGTAACATAGGACACAAAAACACTCAGACACGTCTCAAAAGAAAGCTCATACAAGATATAGTAATAACATCAGACTCCAACACCAGTGATAGTAATGTAAATTAAATAGTGTTAGCCAACCAATACCTAAATAAATATTTCTGCAACTATAGCAAGAACTAAAGAGGATTTCACAAGAAGTCCTCATTAAAGACATTAAAGGCTATTTTTCTAAAATACACGACCATGTACAGCAAAATAAATTGCTGATCTGGTTACAAGTAAAACGAAAACCTAATATATCCACGTACAAACTTCTTGCACAAACAGTTATAAGGCCTTAAAGTTCAATTTTTTATTTTTTCGTTTTTGGTTATTTTTAAAAAATGTAAAAATATTTATTTCAAATTCGGTACACATAAGTACTTACGCTTATACATTACTAAAAAATGTTTCATTAAACAGGATTGACCGTAAGAGGCACTTACATTTTATGTTAGCTCCAGCTTTATTATCTGCAGGAAAGTTTAAAACTTTAGGTTATTCTCTGAAAGAGAATTAAAAAGCACAAAAATAGAGTACTCCTAGTTGATATGCGTAAAAACAAACGCTCTTGTTATCGTTAGGATGTACAATTATGCATTTGTAGTAAACACATGAAGTGCATGGTTATCAAACTAGAAATAAAAATTATTTTTATTTAGAGGCTAAGAATAAAAGATCCACACAAAATTCTATATTCTTTAAGGGTATTAATGAGTACAATCATCTTCCAACCAGTATCAAAGAATGTAAAACTGTTGATCAATTTAAAAAAGGAACCCGGTTGTTACTTGTAAAAAAGAATGCTAGTTAGCGATAGGTTTAAAGACTGATCATAATAAACGTTTATTGCTTATTAACGAGTATACGTACAAATAGTTCAATCTCTTGTTATTTTATTTGTATTTTAGTTTATTTTTTTGTTTATATAGAGTAAAACAAGAGTGGTGCTGTTATATCTGTTATAGCTAACTAAACGATTATCTATCTACACAAAACAGATATTAAAAATAAAGTTTCCATGATACCAAAGTAATTAACTGACATAGCGTTGGTTTTTACTGTAGATGACAAGCACTACTTATTGTGTTTGTGATTATGGCTACCTGATAATTGCACGTCGTAACGACAACCCAAAACTTTAACAAGCATTTTAAGGCAAACGGTTGTCTTTACGCATATGAACTAATAAGAGTACTATATTTTTGTCCTTCTTAATTCTCTTTCAGAAAATAACAAAAATTAAAACTTTTCTGCAGACAACAAAACTAAAACTAATATAAAATGTAAGCGCTAGGTTAAGTGCCTCTTACGGTCAAGCCCATTTTACGAAAATTTTCTGTTATTGTAGTACATAAGAGCAAGCATGTGTACCAAATTTGTAATAAATATCTTTACATTTGTGTAAATTACCATGAAAGGAAAATATAAAAATCTGAACTATAACTTTGTACGGAAGGGCCTTCTACCGAGGTAGTTGTTAGATTTATTCGTTTTATTCTAACCTATAGAATGTATGACCAAACGGTGTACCATTCTTTTTTAAACACTCTGTAGTCGACTATGGTTCTATGAGATTATTGTTTGTATTAATATGTATTAGATCTGAAAACCTACAATTACACCCAGTGATGTATTAAGCAAGGCTGTACAAAACCATTAAAAAAATAAATAATCTATTAAACAATTGCAACCAATTTGATAGCCTACTTTTAGTATGTGCGAAATATCTCAATAAACGTAAGTATATGAATTTTGATAGGTTTTTTTTGAAATGGTGTTTGCTAAAATTATTATGATTAGGACAATTACAAATAACTAGTCCATACTACAATTTATGCATTCCGAAACAAATAATTTATGTATTTTATATGCGTGTGAAAATAATTGTAACAGTATTCTATACTTTGACAGCAGCAAACATTGTATGGAAAGTTAAAAGTTTCTGAGTACGATGAACACACTAGATTTGTTTGACGACCTTTTCCAAAAAAAAATTGTTCATGATCAGATACCGAACAATATACATTTTCTGCACTATTTACAAATATCGAATTTTATACTTACTATATTTGCAAAACTTCTGATCGTGATTTTGTATCTCAAATTGTTTAAAAATTATGTTTGTAAAGTTAGTAATCATTTATAGAGCTTTGCATTTTTAATATTCTGATAGAAAACTGTAAAAATCGTGCTAACCCAAAATAACTGTAACTTGAACACTTTATTTGCACAACTTTCTATTCATACAGCCAAAAACGTACATAGGTACCGATTTGTATTCGGCGAAAAACAATTACATGTTCTCATTAGGATAGTTTTCCGGATCGTGAAACACTGGTTACCTATAAATGGAAAGGTTTGTATACAAGTTGTACCCTGGTTTTAAACCATCCGAAAGAGTACCCGCCCTTAAATCTCTTACGTTAAAGTTATCCTACACTTCTCAAGAGGGCGGCAGTTATAATAAATGATTAAAAGAAATTTGCAACTGTAAACAAAATATCATTTAAAAGCTTCAAGTTTTCCGTTTTGAAAACAGATTTCCATTATTTCAATTTTAAACTTATTCACAGCCAATGGGAATAAAATTCGGGCCCTTCAGCTTCAGACAACTGGGATAATAGAAGGTGTAGGTCTGTTGTCCCAATAGACCCCGAGTGTCTTTCTTGATAGCCATTTATTAGAGGTTTATGAACTTTAATGAATATTTTTCAATTTAAATAATATAATAAACTTAAGACCGCCCCAGATTTATGAGTGAAACCCCTGAGAGAAATGAAAACACGTCCACACACATCGGATCGGATCTTTTCATAAATTTGTTGAAAATTCGTAAACCCTTCATGTAATTTTAGCAAAATCTTACAATGCTACTTTAGAATTTCAGTTATTTTTAGATGTAAGTAAACAGTTACTTAAATACAGAAGCTGTTTAAAAGTAGCGTAAGATAACAAATCATCTTTGAACATATCTGCAATGATGAGATATCATTGCAAATATACAATTTTCCATCCCTCCTATGCTGATTAGCAGACTCAAAGTTTTGTAAGTTGTCCCAAATTAAGGTGAAGTAACATCATATATTAGAAGTGGAGAGATTATAAACCGACTATTACTATGCTAAACCAAACCCCAGCTTTAAAAAAAGTATTCATTAAATAAGGAATACCTTCAAGTAGAGGAACCGAACGAACATTTATCACAGAAAACAATATTCTGGTATAAGTATAATTTACCTACATGCACAGGGATATAAGAAGGCAAAGAGCAGAAGTGGATGAATTAGTAGACGCAAAACACATAGAAAAGAACACATGGACTGATTACTTAACGAAATTGTGTAAAGAAGAACTACGAATACCGAGAGAGCTAAAGAATCCAGAAATCTCAACGAATGAAGAAATTACGATAAGCACCTTAGAAGTACAGGAAACACTGAGAAAACTGAAAAACAGAAAAACCACAGGAAAAGATGGGCGAATGAACTGTTAAAGCACTGCGGAACAGCAACGACGAAACAATTGACAGAATTAATTAATAAAACTTTAAAATACAATAATATACCGAAAATACCGAAGAACTACAGAGGAATCAACCTGTTAAATACCACATTGAAATTGACAACGAAAATTTTATAGGTACGGATAAACCAAAAGATAACTTTAACAGATGAACAACAAGGATTTCGTTGGAAGATCGTGCTCAGATGCAATAATCGTGATAAGACAAATTACCCAAAAAGCGCTGGACTACAATAAACCAGACTTTCTATGTTTGGTCGACTTACAGAAAGTTATCGACAGAATAAGACTAGAAGATGTAATTCACCTTCTGTATAATACAGAAATTACAGATTATCAAACCATCAATTAAAACAAAGGACATCCTGGAGATATTTCGACGCGATTGGAGTTAACTTCCGCATGCAGAATACAGCTGATGCATCACAGTTCGAACTATCAGCGGTATTGATAAGCATTACAGGTGTATCTGTTCCTTTTACTTTTAATTCTTAAATAAAATGTTGGTTGTACGAGGGAAATTCGGAAAACTGTAGTTTCAATTAGAAAGAGATCTGGGTCAACATTATTCTATATGTATAAATTATTTCAGTTTCAAGCAAAGATAAATTTTGTTTTTGGTTTATATGTAATATAATGAAATTTTGTTTGTGTTTGTCAAATGGCCGACAGTGTACCTTTTTTATTTAGAACTCAATAATTACAGGGAATATTACAAACATTTTGATTTTGATTAACGAGTGCGTCGGTACCTAATACCATAATTTAGGTATTCTTAATCTGGGTATTTGGTTTGTGAGGCCTCGACAAACTTCGAATACTTGGTAGGTTTTGTCGCGATTTGTATTTGCGGGTTTAAATCTGATGTAATGCTTTGTATTCATAAGCGATTTCGCATTATTGCTTTTCCTACTTTTGTTTTATACTAATTTTGGAGTACATTATCAGTCGCATGGTGTACTGTTATCCATAAACATTTTTTTATTATATACATGAATATACATTAGTGTTAATTCATGTACTAACAACAAGTACTAACTAGGAGCAATACAACCTACAACATTTACTTTGCAAGGTCCAGGCATCAACGACAGGGTTCGACCAGCTACAAGCGAAGAAGGGAGGGTAGATAAGCCTAGGCGCCACCTGTTTAAAATTACCCTTCGCTCTTGAAAATAACACGATGTAAAACAGGAACCTTCCTGGAGTTCGAACTTACCTTGCGGCGTGCTGTTCCACCAAGACAACGCTCCCGCTCACAAGAGCTGTTGTTTCTATGGTTGATATCTATAATGCTGGATTTGAAATTAAGAGCAATATCTGGCCCCCAGTGACTTCCACTTGTTTCCCAAATTAAAATAACATCTTCGGGAAGCTCATTTTTCGGACGATGAACAGGTGATGTTTTTAGTGCATCATCATTATACTAAATATGTTAACTTTTAGGGGATTGTGTTGAGAAATAAAGTTGTTTGAAATGTCTAAGTCGTTTGCTTCTATATCAGGGATAATAAATGATGAACCACCCTCGTACTGATTTAGCTAAGAGTATGGATTCGCAATTTCATAAACATCTCCTGTTTATAAGAGCAGATTATATAGTAGTTTTAAACTTTCACACACACTTTCGCACTTTTGCTGTAATATATTTGTCAAACGACAGCATGCATATATTATACCATACTGATCAAAGCTAAATTTAAAGAAACTAGCTCAAGGGTTACAAAAAATGTGTTTTTTATAGGCAATAAACAAAATCTGAAACAGAAAATATTTCCAGATAGGAACAGACTAGATACGCTCCCTATCATCGGGAAACTGTTAACGTAAGTTCTCTATTCCATATTATTTATAAGTTCTCCTTCTTCAAAGACCTTCTTAACATCGTTCCACCTACAACCCATGCTTTAAATGGCAGCACAGATTACATCTAGATCCTAAATCTATTCTGCGCTATTTGCTGCCATTTAAAACCATCCGTTCTTCAATTCTTCAAATTGGTCTGCAGTACCCCAAAGTATGAGCTTTTAGTATTTATACAGTATTAATTTTCATTATGTGATTTAGTTTGCGCCGTAGACCATCTATCAGTGTAAGACGTCTATTCAGTTCTGCTGTTAGTTTCTCTTTCGCCATTCTCATTTTCTGTCCAAGGTAAATAAATATGTGATATATTTGCAATATCCTGACATCCACTGGACAAGCCTAAGTGTACCCACAGAAAGAAAGCAGGTTACCCGCTTACTTGTAACCGGAGCCGATCGGCGCCGAAAATATTACAATGTAGACAAACGTACCTAGACAGAAAAGATGCAGGTTGATGCTTGTTCATACTTGCAATCGGCGCCGGCAATTTTACCGGAATTCATTAAAAGATTCAACCTGAATTTTATTCGAAAAGAATAGATTGCAACTTATTTTAAACTGCATTTCTACATTATAGCTTTAACTCCGAAGTTGGGAAATTAGTCTAAATTACGAATTCAAGTCCAAATGTATACGCGAGTTAGTAAATGAAAAACGCAGAGCGCGAAAGAGATAATAGAATTCATAAAATAACTCCGGAAAACTTATTTATAACAGGTTACGTCAAAAATTACACAATATTTTAACAAATATAGGAAATGTTACCATCCAACACCATATTACCACCCTCTCTAAAGATGACCTCATAATCTGGAAAGCAACAAAGACTGCATATGGCAATACCACCTATAAGGAAAACGGATAGAAGCTGAACAAAATCTGGCCAACACATTCGCCAAACATCTGAAGCAAGTATTCACACCGTTCGAACCAAATGCGAACAACAACAACAGTGACATTGAAAACTTTTTTGAAATACCATGCCAAATGTCAGTACCTATCAAGCTTTTCGCTTCTAAAAAAGTTACACAGTAAATTAATTACCTGAATCAACACGAAACACCTTGTAATTATCTTACAACCGGGGAAGTACTCATACAATTGCTAAGAAAGGCAATAATCCCGCTAACAACTATTTATAATAGCATACTTCCGATATCATATACCCACTAACATGGAAAATCGCTAGGATCGTAATGATTCCTAAACCTGACCAACCAGTTAACGAAAGAAGCTCGTATCGTACGAATATCAATGTACAACATCCACACAAGATAGTGAACAATATAGCCACAAGCCTTGAAGAAAAGACCCTGTCCACATCAGTATTCCTTGATGTTACAGACACATTCGGTAAAGTATAACATGCCGGGATTAAGAACACCTTTCTGAGCCCATACCATCTTTTGATACAATCCTACATCGTTGAAAGATATAATCAATTTAAATGCGATTCTGCATACTCCAACTGCCATATAAAATCCGGTGTACTACAGGGAAGCGTTTTAGACCCTTTATTGTATTTCGTTTATGCTGCGGAATTACTCGTGCCAGACACCACTATAATTGCAACTTTTGCCGACGACATAGTCCTGCTAGCTACAAATAAGGATCTGGTAGCATCTCATCAGCTCTAACAAAACTTGCCCAAAATCACATTCACCAGAAATCATCTAATATGTCCACAAATTACCATTAACGGTAGTCAAATACTAGTTCAAACGGAAGTGAAATAGCTGGTTTTACACGTAGACCTTAAACTGATATGGCAAAGGCGTGTTAAAACAAAACGACAACAGTTAAACTTGAAACTAAGACAAATGTCCTAGCTCATGGGCCATAAATCAAAGATATTCCTAGAAAATGACTTTCTACTCTACAAGTGTATAATGAAACCCATGTGGACGTATGAGTTCCAACTTTGGAGTTGCACAAAGTCTGCAATACAGAAATTATTCAACACTTCCAATCGAAGGTTCTGTGCTCCATAGCTGATGCGCCCTGGTACGTCTCCAGTCTAACCCTTCACAATAATCTAGATATTTCATTTATCGTATTAGAATTACAGAGACTGTCAATACTGTGTTATCAATAAATATAGAAATACGAAAAAACCTCTGCACGGGAACTGTGAGAGTATCGTCACGGGATGATATCTCTACTCACGTCTTTCTCTTATTTATCAGTAGTAGAGTAGATTGCAAATATGCAGTGTAAATTAGCTTCGTATATTTTATGTTTATATTCTCTATATATAAATCAGTGATTAATTACTATTTTCTCTTGTTACTCATTTCTCCATGAAATACTTTGCTGTTAATAAAATCGGTGTAGGCCTACTTGCGCCCGGCTCACTTGCGCCCACCGCCATTTTCGGCTCGCTTGACCCCGGAAAAATATAAATTAGAATTAAAGTCTCATTCGCGTCCATCCTTGCAGCTCACTAATTATTGCGAAACCAGAATTTCGTCGACTAGTGAGACGGGCGTTTGGACTCCTACATCCAAAAGAATTACTACAACCTTCACTAATTTTCCTTAAATTTAAATGCTATCATTAGTATACTTATGATTATGATCATTATTTACAAGGGGAACATGTTTATTGAATTTCCAAGCTGAATTTGTTCGTATTTATATGTAACATAATGTGCACAAACATTTACCTAAATGTTTATATTTTCAAATTCTTCGAGATAATTTAGATAAGGGGTAGGTATAGGGGTAAGGGCATTAAAGAATTATTTTACTTAACCAGTATTGTAATGTTTTTGAAATACCTTTGACATGTAATTCTTTGCCCGTTTCTATTAGATATTCCACTATAATGAAGTCCAGGTTGAGAGTACAGTACGGGCTCTTATGGAATACAATAATATCCTATTTTAACTAAACATACAGCCGTCAATGCTAATAAATCCTTTTTTGTATTGTACACAGCTTATCTGCTAATACTTTGCTTAAGGCGATCTTACCTGTTTATTTAGAGCCCTAGACTGTAACTCACTCCTTAGAACTGGCTACATGGCCCGTACGGTACTCTCAACCTGGAATTCACTATAGAGGGGAGGAAGTGATTGGTAATAAATAGTTGCAAGTTTCAAAATAATTATTCAATGTTCTTAAACAGCTGAAGAGAATAATATCACTCGTATTTAGCCCATTCATCATTTCGATAGAGTCGTGCGCATGGAGAATTTAAATATGGCGACATAAATTGCGGAAACATTACAAAGAAGGACTGCGTTGTAACTTGGTTGTGCACAAAGGTGAAGACAGCAACATGTAGGGTACTTTGGTAACTGAACTGTGTTACGAGTGACAGAACACGTATGTAAACCCTACGTTGCTGCTGCTGAAGTTAAATTGCAGCATAAACGCTAAGAAGAGAGCCAGAGAAGATGTGGATTTTTCGCCAATGCCTAAGATTTACAAGAAAGAAGTAAACGGATTATTTAATCGAGACTTCAAGCTTGTGGCTGAGATTCCTGCAATTTATTCGGTAAAACCAACATCAAATAGAATACCGAACAACGCACGAGGAGTGATACAAAATCCCGCAACTGCTGGACATTCATTTTCCCGAAGACATTGAAAATGGGAATTTTTCTTTTCGCCAATGATGGGGAAGAAGACAGGAACTTTATGTTTTTGCAAGTCAAAATGGTACAGAGATGTTTTTATAGGGATAGACCTTTTTTATTGATGGAACATTCAGAACTTGCAACAAACATGAGAGAAAAAATGATAGTACTAACAAGAACACATAGGGTTACTAGTCGGCGAACTTCGGATGTCGCAATGACTAATGAGCTCGTATATCAATAAAATCGTTCTTGTGAGAAGTAAACAGTCTCCTTTTCTTAAAACAAGAAGCTTATTCTGTACCTGCATGTGTTACTTAAATGTTGGAAATGCATTTTAAAGGTTTCATCGTTGAATAACTTTATTACAGATTGTTACTATGTTGTTGATATGTATTTAATGATCTTTGAGGAAACCGTATATTGTAAGATATACTTATTTTGCGTTAGAAAATGTAACTCCAACCTCGGCTTTATCTTACAATTGTTTTGTTCCTTTTCACCAATATTTATTTTGACCAATACTGCCAACTACGTATTAGCATCAGTGTTTGGTTTCTCTTTTTATGCTTATACAGATATGTGTGATTGTTGAATAATTGTTAAATAAAACAAAAATAAAAGTGTATCAATTAATATTAATATATTTGTTAGATTCAAAAACCTTCCGAAGTAAGTATCGTGTATGTTATCATATGATGGTACTGCAACCTCATCCAACATTCAAAGTCGAATCCATGATTTTCAATGGTAACTCTTACTTATCTTCCTTTCGTCTCACGTACCTGCCAATTTTTGCATTGGTACTATTGACCACAGTGTAAAATTGTTGCTGAAGTTGCAATTGTTGATTTACGTACGTAAGTACATTATCGAGAATACACCAAATGAAAGTAAATAATCATTTTAGTTTGTTTGTTTATGTTTCTACTAAAGTAAATCTGTAAATGTTTGCAGCCAGATTGTGTGCTTTCCTAATTGTTTCAGTTAACGGCCACTGTTTATTTTTTGAGCTCCATTACTGTTAGGAAATTTGTGAAATGTAAGTCCTTATTTTTACGGGAAACAGATAAGCAGTGTATTACAAAAACATCTCTGCTTATTTAAGGGTAACGCGACAGTTAGTCAACACAAATACAAAATGATAACCGTTGTTCGTAACTAGGTTTATGTAGCAATACCAAACATGAATTATAGCACCGTGTCAATGTAAATTAACTACAGACTTCATCAAACTAGTCAAACCACATACACAAAATAAATAAAATGGGTACGATAAAGTGTAAGGACTCATAAATATTTAATATACTCGGAGATATAAAAAAAGCTTAGAGCAAGTTCAAAACTTTAAGGAAGAACAGAACAGTGATGCATGATAAAATTTATTTATTTCTCGAACACTGCTGAAATTTATACCAGGGGACTACTTAGTCTCTAAAACCGCATGCATTATACAGAATACACTTTAACAATATAATCTACAATAATAATTATATAATCCAATAATTGAATACGTAGAGAAAGTTTTACATTATATTTACTATTTATAACGTTACTGTCGGTTAAAAAATAAAAGAACTTTTCAATTAGCTCACGTAACTTTCACCTTAGATTCTAATAGTTTGGTTCCGATGGCTGAAAACATTATTTATGAAAGAAGTTTCAAGTAAACTATTTTTAATAAATAATAAAGTCACATCAAGAGATTAAGAAAGCGAGGGCAAGAGGAAGTGGATATGTGTTCAACCAGATAGAGGATATACAAAGAATATAAGTACAAGTTTCAATTTAGTTCAGTCTCGGAGGACAAATAAATGTACAACGTTTCTCTGATGTTGGTATATTTAAGAGGCAATAAAGCGTGTTAACAAGCCCGATGTGTTTATACGACAACATCACAGAAAAGTTTTTATATTAAGATATACGAAGGTAGTTCTTGTAGCGGCGTTAGACGGTTAACATTGCCGGTGGTGGCGGACTTAGTTGTCCCCATGCTCGGCTTCTTGTGCCAATATGTACTGTGACGCCTGAAAAAAAAGGCCATTAAAGCATCTTGTTTCTCTTTTAATGAAAATATTGGTTTATAAATACATGACATTTCATAATAAAAACAGTTATTGGATAACTTTCATTCTTTTGGGTTACGTCAAAAGGCGAACTTGGGTTTAAACGTTTAAGCGTTTATCCGTAGGATACATACATTTTGTTAAGATTATAACAGTTAAAAACTGAGGCTTTTAGAATTGCAAACAAAGATCTTTTCTGTTGGGTTAAACAGTAAAAACAACTCTGTTTGCAATTCGGAAACTTTCAGGTTTTTACTGTTATAATTTTAACAAGGTATATGTACACTATGGATAAAGGCTTAACAGTTTAAACCCAAGTTCGCCTTCTGAAGTAACTCAAAATTATAATAGTAAAACAAATCTGACATCCTTAAACAATAATTTTTTTAAGAAACACGGAATTGCCAAGAGCCGAGGACAATTCCACGATTCCCATCCCATCGAGCTTATATATTCGTGCTATTCACGGGTCTAACATGCCCTACCCTTGAAAAACCCCAACCATAACTAAGACACTACAATCACCCTGGGAAAGTGCAGTGCACAGGATTCGAACCTGCTCGATTTTGTTAGAATATCTCCGAAATCAAGCGCCTCGGCCACCACTCTACCGCAATCCCTAAATCATAAAACGAATGTGGAGTTTATTTAAAGTAAATGTGCACATCAACTGGGCGTTTAAATATGGCCTAAAACAGGCGGCAGGTATATTATAATGGGTGTTAAAAAATTGGATTATCATTTACCGAGCAGGCTACAGCGCAAGTCAAAATAATAGAAACGTAAAGTTTAACACTGTATAATCAATAGAATAGTTGATAGAAGGTGGTCATGTTAGGCAAACGCAGTATCTTTACTTAAATTAAACAAGTTATAATCTTTACCACAATTACTTGACCGTTGTCAAATTGAAGTTCAGTTGCTACATTTAAGCAAAATATTCTGTTTTTCTTCATACACGCTGAATTAAATTAAATTGAATTGGTTTTGAACTGTAAACATCCATATAGTGTCTTAAATGATTATTATTTTTATTTTAGTTCTTTCTTTTTGTAATCACTTAAAAGTTATACCTTCTAGAGGCATGTTTACATAAATATAAATTATTTAAATATACTTTCCACTGCCTTGTAATCTACTACAACTGGACAGTGATATTATTTTAGAATATCCGTTAGGCAAACTTTGCATACCGTGAACACTCTTTTTGTTATATTTATTTTACCAAACTCTAGCGTTATCATGATGTGCATATTTGGAACCCCTTGTATATTATATACCCGATTTACAATTAATTTCTATTATTTCCATTGTGATGATTTATTTTCGATTATTGACCTACTTCAGTTATTGGCTATTGTGAATTACAACATAGTTTCCTGTTACTACTAAATATATAAATAAAGAGTAACAAGGCTATTGGTAAAACATATTGCACATAAATTGTTGCATACTTTTTAATAGAATTTATCGCGATACGCAAAAACCGTAATTTGAGAAAACAGTATCAAGTCTTTTATTTATTTTTAAAACTACATGAGCTAGATTTGATTAAACTCTTTAAGAGGGACTTTTATATAATGTCTCATTTTAGAAAACGTATATGTGACAAATCTTCTATTTCTTCAAGGCTGTGCTCCAAAGTGATGGCTTAACCAGAGAAGAAGCACGTGCCTTAGAGGAGTGCCTGTGCCCAGCAGTCGGACGATAAAGCTGTCAATTATAAATACAGATGTTATGTAACATTTCCCGATTTTTATATTTTATATTTTCGTAGGGTATGCCATTATCAAATTACTGACTGAAATGGCTCAGTGGTAAGAGAGTCAGGCTTTGTTTGTAATAGTCCAAACGCTTCCCGGTGCGGTCACTCCAGGATTCAGAAAGTTTTTCCAATTCCCTGTATGGTCGGTACTGTGTCCCAGTCTCCATTTGCCATTGGGGATCTAATTAATGGCACTCCTCGTGTTACGGTCGCACTAGAAGAGTGACAAGACCCCACAAATACATGATACACCAGGCAGGTTAAACATGGTTACCTACAAACACGGTATCCTCTCGGGCTCTGTTGTGTATAGCACAAACCAGCTTTCCTTGCCTTTACTCAAAGCTCCAATAATAATAAAATGCAAGTTAAATGTTTAAGTCAGTTGGTTATACTATATAATTTAGTTGGATCCCTTGTAAGGGATTCTTTCAAATTTAATGACATAGGAATATGTCATTCACACGACGTGGTTATTTATAAGATATTTTATTAAAAATTGGAACAACGTCTATGAGTTGTTGAAAAAGCAATTAAAAGTTATTTCAGAGAAATTTATGAGTGCTGCTAAACAAAAATCTAGGAAATTTTTACAAGCTAATGTTTTCTGCACGTTTTCGTACTCATTATGTAATTATTTATGACCCCAAATTAATCACTTTGATAAATGCTAGTGAATTGAATAATTTTAAGTGAAAATGTGATAGGCATGTATTAAAACGAAGTACAAATTCTGACATTAAGAACACATCTCAAAAAATCATTTACAGGTTTTCACCGAGAAAAATTAATGGTATGAATACAATGCGTCCTTTAAACAAAATACGAAAAATTTGATTAAAATTTGAATGAAAATAATTGATTTTAGCATAGAAAACAATTTACATTCTATAGCTAATAGGAAATTAAATATTATAATACATTGTAAATATTTGTGTATGTGTAACCTCTTCAACTAAAAATTTTAAGAACAATGCATTATATGATTTTGCTTAATTTGTTACGAATAACATTGTAATAGACATTGTTTCTTGTTTTATTTCCTTGAAATTTCTATTAATTATCTATAATAAGTATTTTAATAAACAGTTATTTAAAATTTGAGTTTTATATTTTACCATTTCAGTCCTCAAATGTAAAATGGAATATTTTAAAGCTGTTTTCCAAAATCCGCAAAAGCCTTTCAAATCCCAAGGGCCATCTTATCACTCTTGAGAAAAAATGTACAATCTGTCGAAAATGAGCACTTTTTGTTGCCTCTTTACTTCTTCGAATCAATACTGCGCTTGCAAATAATCTAGAGCCAAAAACAATATTTCCAAAATTATCCTAATAATTTAAAGAGATAGTTATAAAACTTGAACTACCTTTCTGCAAATCTTAATTACTCGTAACATTCAAGGAAAACGAATGGAAATTATTAAACTTTTCTTGAAATTTACTTGGTGAAATATTTCTCTAACTGAATGCCGAAAATACCTCTCGCAAACTTTTAGTATTTTATATGTTTTTGTAGGGATATATAATGCCAAAGAGATACAAATTCTTTGAGTCGCTGAATTCATCGTAGAGATATAATTTATTTTGTGTCTTACTTATTTATAATTTATACAAATTATTGAAACAAAATGAACGTTCACATTTTGCATATAGTATTTACTGAGATTTAGAAAACTGTGGACCTCACTGTATAAAAATAAAGCTTTTAAAACTGAGTCTTAATTGTTAAGTTAAAATTTATTTATTGAAATAAGTCTACATACAGAATGTTCAAGATATGCGCACCATGGATAGGGACCGCGTAAACAGCAAGCGGTAGAGGTTGAGCTGAATGAGAAAAATTGCTCAGCATCTCAAGAACTAGTAGGATCAACATTAAATGTCCAACAGAATGTCTTAATGTGCAGAACATATTAAAAAATATGAAATTGCCAGTGTCACTTTTTGTGGATAATTGGCTTAACATTAAAATTCAACGTACACGATATTCCCAAAAGTGTTTGTCAAGCTTTTCGAAGAATATCACGAATAGTATTAGAGACATTTGGTTCTTGAACATGAAGGTTATTTGTTTGATTAAGGTTTGTTATTGCATAATGTTTTGTTTCAATGTTCTTTTTTGTTTATAAATAATTATATAAAAGTAGTTTTTTGTCTTAATTCAGTTCATAGCAGAGAGTATTTGAAAATGTATTTCTTGTTTTGTACTTTTAAATTCATACTAATATGATTGCTTCTGTCTTGGTTATTATATGAAAAATACTTTCAGAATATTAAATTGTAAATAATAATTTTTTAGATGTGTTGTTAGACATGCTTCTCCTACTTCAAATAATTTAATCGAGTTCGTATGACATTAAAAAAATGTTTTACAGCGTATCGTTAGAAACAGTTTTACCTCCACATCTCTCTTATTTATGACAATAAATCCATTAAACCCATATCAGAAAAAAGGGGAACAAGAGATGTTTTCAGTGAGGGCATTTCACTCATATTTAAAAACTTGAAGTTCAAGGAATTATCTTGAATAGTTGACGAGTCATAAAATTACTTAATTAGGTATTCGAAATGTACACAAAATAGTGGCCTAATAGTATAGTAGTATAGTGGTGGTAGTTCAGTTAGTAGAGCGCTCGCTTTCTGAGTAAAATGTCGGCTTGGGCTCGGACTTGGGTTCGAAATCTAAGCATTACTATGCAGATTTATATAAATCTTGTCTACTACCCACCACACACAATTTCCCAATCCGGATTGCAACCGTGCCCAGTATTGGGACAAAAAGGCTGTCAATGATGAATAGCATTAAAACCTTTTTACGTTGTAAATAATAACAGCAAAAGTATCTAGAATAAACGTAATCTGAAAATTTAAATTTTAAATCTATCTTAAAAATTAACTAACATGAATAAGATTTAATGGGAATTCCAATATTTATTGAAATACTGAAGGAAACCTTTCATTTAAATTTCTGTATCATACTGTTGACGAGATACCCTGCATGTCGCACTTATCTTGAACGCACTGTATAAGTTATAACACTGCTACTACTTCTAGTGAAATGGAAACTCCCTCTAAAGGGTAGAAAATAAAAATTTTACATTGCAGTTTCACTTATATGGACCTCTACAATTTGTGTAAAGTATGAACCCAAAAACAAGGGAAGTATTTACATTTTTTATAAGAAATTTCAGAATGACATCGTTTACTTAAATAACTTAAGTGATTGTTCGAAGGAAACCAGTAAATTCTACAACAGGCAAAACCTTTATCTTTTTTATTAACCCTTGTTGCATCCATGAAGTTTTTAGGGTTTGAATTCATAAATTCTTAATATTTGGCGGCAGTAAAAGGTTTTCGTAATCATTACCGTGTAAGGTGCAGTTATTTTCGCATACAGATTGTTAGAAAATAAAATAATGCCTTCTATGAGGAAGTATAAATGTTCATTAATATTAAATTGTTATACACCGTAATAAACTCCTTCAATTTGGTATCCTGGTAAATATATTGTTGATTTCCAGTATTTTGTTCTAGTTCTGAAAAGTTTCTAAACTCGAGTAAATACCAGGTGTTCATAAATAATTGTGAAGACGTAGGTAGCTGTACATTTTAACGTACTACAGCCACAAAATTTTTGAGCTTTGTTTTTTTTATACTGATCTGATTGTTCCTGATAACCTACGAAATTATTTGATATTGTTATTCATTAAAATTTTGACTAATTGTACTACTAACTTCTTATGGTTAGCTCTGGGTGTTCAAAATATGCAAAAATGTAAAACCAGCCATTAGCGGAAAATAAAATTTAAGTCTTCCACGTCTATTCGAATGAATATTCTGAATATTTAAACGGAAATTGCAGTTATCGCTTGAAAACTATTTATTAATAGTTTTGTATTTCAACAGGCGGTGATCTAATGTTTATCAATTTTAAACAAAAATTAAATATCAGTGTAATTTACGAAATCACCACCAATTCATAAGGTAAACATATATTCAACAAACTCAAATAAAACGTTTTCAAATTTAAATCCCAAATCGAAAAAGTTGTGAAAATCTTATATTATGAATTAAGGCCAGAGAACAGAAGTTAATTCAAGTCGTTGAGAGAAAGGGGAATACTCTTTCGCAAATATTTACAAAAAATGTAATTTTGTTCATTAATAAAATAGGGGTTATACAAAACGGTTTTGGTTGCTTTTTTGAGCTACCACTGAATTAAAAACGCAGACGCCCTTTCTTTTTTCGTTTCAAATTCGTTGTTATTATTTACAGGATAATAACAAATTAGTTTTAAACTTTTTCACTTTATTTCATCTGAAGAAATAATAAATAATTAAGGTTTAAACTTTCCCACAATTTTATTGATTTCATTTTAAATTAGAACAACTCTGCACAACTAATATTTTAAAATACTCAATCTTGCACAGGACAGCTTATTTTTTAAAGTCTGGTGTACTTTTCAAAAACTCGTTAAAATGCTTTGGTCCCAATATTATATTATTTTTTCTCCTTTATACCGTTGTGATTCATTTTTGCAGTTATGTTATGTAATTATACATCTAATACGGTCATACCCGTCACACGGGACAATATGTAACGTGTCTTTAAATCCTGGATGGCTATGGATTGTAAATCACCGGTCTGTACTGGTTTTATGCAATTTAACCTTAAATAAAACGTTATTCAAAGTGACACTTTTCCAAGACGATAGACACTTATACTTAAAGTGTGATAATGTAGTGATAAATCAATAAAATATATTATAAAAGATATTAAACATAAAAAAGAAGAAATTTTGGTGTAAACAATTTCATTTGAGACGGCAATCCGTTGAAGATGACTTAAGATCGGGTAGACCTTCAGATGCGACAAATGAAGAAATGTGCCATAAAGTTGAGGTTATGGTGCTGGAAGATCGACTTTTTAAAGTTGCAGCTATATTTTCAGATTTAGGAATTTTTGAGGCAAGCTTCATTGCCGTTTTACACGAGAGATCAGTGTTGAGCAAGGTTTCAGCGCGGTGAATTCCAAGAAAGAAAAACTGCACCGCCAAGAAATATGCGACCAATATTTGTCCATACAAGAGTTTATATTACGAGTGGTGATTAGTGATGAAACTTGGGTTCATTACTGGAAACCTGAGACGAAACAAGAACCCACGCAATGAGTCCATAAGGGTTCTCTACCTCCCGAGAAATGCCGAACCTAACCTTCTGGTGGGAAGTTAACGGACACAATTTTCTGGGACATGGAGGGGATATTGTTGATCGAACAATCTCAGAAACGCCATTTGTAAAAAATGCCAACATTTAGGTCAGAAAAGCATCTTGCTTTGGCATAAAAAGGTCGTCCCTGTTTTAAAGGAATGTGAGTTTCAGGAGATTGATCACCACCTTACAGCCCAGATATAGCTCCATCTGATTTTTATCTGTTTAGAAAACTGAAGAAACATTTAAGAGGATGAAGATTGTACTCAAGTAACGAACTGAAACAGGACATCGGTGACTACTTCGCTAGTCGGCCAAAGGCTTTTTTTTTCTACAGGTATAAAGCAACTTCCGGACAGATGGCGTTGATATGATATATGACTGTTGACATCGACGATACAAGTCGCGGAAAGCCTGCTTAAACTTGTCGCGAGGAAGTGCGTTTAGTTCGGCGGTAACATTCCGTTGAATGTCTTCCACGTCGTCAAAGCGCCTTCCCTTGAGGGTCAATTTCAGCTGAGGAAACAGCATGAAGTCCGCTGGAGACAGATCCGGCGAATAGGGAGGATGTTCTAAGACTGGGACATTTCTTGTCGCCAAAACGTCTTCACAACAAGGCAGAATGCACAAAGGCATTGCCGTGTAAAAGGTGCCACTTGCCGGAGGCTGCCAAATGCGGTCGCACACGTCGAATGCCTTTTAGTAAACGCGTCATGACACCCTTGTAGTACAGGCTAGTGACGGTGACACCCGGTGGCACAAATTCTTTGTTAATGATGCTTTGACTGTCGAAGAAAGTGATCAACATAGTCTTCACTTTCGATTTTTGGAGACGGAATTTCTTTGGCCTGGGAGACGTCTTCGATCGCCATTCCATGCTTTGTCTCTTGCTTTCTGGATCGTACTGGAAGCACCACCACTCGTCACCAGTAACAATTGAATCCAGAAAATTTGGGTCACTGTTGGCTGTTGCAATGAAGTCGCGGGAGGTGTCCACTCGATGCGCTTCTTGCTTAGCGGTCAAATTGTGCAGGACAAATTTGGCACAGACCTTCCTTTTCTTCAAATCCTTCTCCAAAATGGTTCTAATGGTTTCACGGCTAATACTCAGCTCCTGCTCCTTCATTCTCAGTGTCAGTCGTCGATCAGCCGCCACAAGTTGTCGGACTTTTTCGATCGTTACGGGGTTTCTCGTTGTGATCGGACGACCCGGCTTCTGATCATCGTAAAGATCCTGCCGACCTTCACGAAATCTGGCAAACCACTCGAAAACGCGAGTACGCCATATTTGTCCGACCTCGTAGATGGATATTATATTGGAAAATAAAATTATTTATATTTTTGTGTTTCTTTTGTTTCATGGTTAGGTAAATAAGTTTTTGAATCCCTCTCGTAATTAGTCTATCATCGAAAACTTGTCGCAGATATTCCAGAATAACTTATGCAACATATGATCTAGCAGAATCTTGTTGGAAATAACCATTTTGAAGTTCGTCATCATGAAGTCAGTTTATAAACTGTTCAAGAATATTACTGCTTTCGTAAAAACATAGGACCGATGGTTCTTCTTCCTATCCATGCTCTAATTTTTAAAAACTATAAACTAATTTACTGAAGTAATGCGATTTTTCAGTGCTCCACATGTAAATAGTTTGAGAATTGATATACGCAGTTAGATGAAACCATGCTTCGACAGAAAAAAATGTTTTATTCAAAACTTCATCATTATTAATATTTTCCCGAAACCACTGGCAATATGTAACTATCTTTAAATAATCTGGGGCTAACAATACTTAGCACATTTGAAGTTTATATGGGAGCATTGGAAAATCTTATGAAAGAACAGTGTGAGCCGATCTTATGCTTAAATATTATTGTTGAAATAGCCATCCTACTGAAATTATTGGATCTTCGCCGACTGTATGCTTTGCATATTCGACAACTATTTCAGTTCTACGACAAGGTCTCCCTATTCTTGGTCTGCGATTTCTTAAACTTGTTTCTTCAAAATACACTACTATTCTCAAAACTTCAGTTTGCTAATATTTAAGTATCATGAAATTTGGAAGTCTTTGTCGATATTCATGTTTACAAGCATTAATGGATTGATTCCAGTTTCCGTTTTTATTCTATCGACCACATGAAAATAAGACTGAGTAAACATTTTTCTGTAAAATAATTAAAAATCAATTTTCTGTTTCAGTGTAAATTGAATGTGACAAGTCAAATACATATTAAATTATGACGTCTGAGATTGTACAGGCACGCGCTCTACAATTCACAGCCACACAGAACATACATACTTTTAGAACACCCGCTATATATACAGTCACATACAGTCATTTTGATGTTTACAAAATACCACCAAATACGAAATGTCACAATGAAAATAACGCCGCTATGCAATTTTCTTGTTTCTTATAACAAATTTATTTGTAACTGTTTAGCAAGCTCCACTAATTGACTAAAATTTATTTAAACATAAAAGAAAAAAAAAATGAACGAATTAACATCAAGAAACATTAATAATCAGTGAGGCCAATATAAATAAATCCTACTCGCCACTTTTCCAAATTTTTACAAATCTTTTATAAGAAACTATCTAGCAACTTTTAGAAGGTGCATGGATTGTGATTTCCTTACCTAAAAACCAACAAAAGGACTGTAGATTTTATATTTTAAATATAACTGTAAATCCTTGTAATGATATTATCATACAGTTTCAAACTCAAACTGTGGTGCTAATCCTCTTTATAGTTACTAGAATGAACAATATTGAAATATTACAAATGCCTGTATTAGTAACACTGCATACCCTATCCACCTCAAATTGGAACCATAATGGCAGACGGGTTAGCTAGCCATCTATAGCAGCTGTATGTGGAAAGTGAGAGTGAATAAACGCATAATTTCATTTTGTGCTTGCATTGGTAGTAAAAGCGTAGCATTATACATAGAAGTAATAAAATTGTTGCTTTTACAAAAGAGGTTGACCATTGTTTTCTAAACAGAAATGCACGCTTCTCTTAAGATTTTCAAACACATTCCACAGAGTATCAGGGGTAAATTCATCTAACTTTTGTGAAATAACATTTTGTAAATCTTCCAGATTATATGGTCTATTGCTAAAAATATTGGTTTTTAGATAAGGGAATAGAAAGAAATCTGGAAGTGCAAGATTGGGTGACCTTGGTGGAAACAAATGTCTACTAATCAACCGATCATCACACAATATCTGTAAAAATGGTATGACACGATTAGCAGTATGTACCGTGGCATTGCCCTGCTGGAAGTAACAATTTCTCATTTCATCATCATGAAGTTTATTGAAGGGGGTTTCGATATTCTGAAGATAATAATCGGTAGTTATATTTTCCGCAAAAAACTTGTAAACTATTCGTTTGCTTGAAACAGCAACCCATAAACCGATCTTTTGTGGATGTAACGGTGTTTCCCCAAACATATGCGTTTTATCTGTTGCCCATATTCTCATATTTTGGCTGTTAAGATACCCATTGAGGTGAAATCATGCTTCATCGCTGAACCACGTAAGATTCAATATGTCATTATTACTGAAGTTGACGAACCATTTGCATTTTGCATAGAAACATGCTCAAATCTTTTTTTAATTGTTTGACAAATACTGTGTGACAAATTAATTTCTTGGCTTAGAAGGCGTTGCTTCCATGATATCCGTAACATTATCAATAACTTCTGCAGTTCTTTTCACAGGTCTTCCTGATCCCTTTTTCCTTTCAACGCTTCCACTTTCTCTAAAATTATTCACAATAATATTGGCAATTTAGTAGAAATTGTTATACGTGAAGTTTGCAGCCTCATTCTATTAACGCTGTTGAAATTCTGCGAAACAGGTTTGAAATGAATATTGCCATTCATCATTTTTATTCTTTGTACCTTTATAAAAATAAGATTCTAATAAGAAAATTTTTTGCTCCACTGTTAAATCTTTAAATTCACAGTATTGTAATATGTAATTGTAATAACTTTTGCTGTAATCAATTAATTAAATAAATAACCTAATACAATTTGAAATGTAAACTGTAAATTATTAATGTATGACAATTAAAAATATTTTTAATGTTTACATCTTTATAATTACAGATTAATCCAAGACAAGACTTTAAAATTTCAAGGGTGTCTTTGACTTGGGTTTTTAGTGCTCTCAGGGTAGTAACTCTCTACTTCTGCAACTCCATTAAGTTTTATACACTAACATAACCTTTAACTCAAATAATTCTAATCTATGTATATATGTAATACATACACACAACGAATTCTGAATTACTAGCGTTAATTTGGCAAATAAAGAGCTTATATTTGGAAAACAATTCAGTAACACCCTGCCCAGTACACAATGATGCATTCTAAAAGGGAAGCCCAAAGCGATACATTTTCACCCCTTCAAGCCACATGTACAGGTTTTCATAATTTTAACGCTCGTATGCTGAGGCCGAAATTGAGAACAATTATTATTATATAATTTAATAAAACTCTTATTATACAATAAAACAACCAGCAAAGGAAATTTTAATGTCAAAGCCATTTTCGAATAGCGAATGACTTATAGGCAGCCAGTAGCAATGAACAACCAAGGTTTCATTTTTACAGTATAAAACCATAAGAACTCTTTAATAAGGTTTTTAATTGCAAATGTATTTATTTGCTCGCTAAATAAACTCGATTAATATTAAAAATGTATGGTACCCTTATTTACGTAAACCACCCCTGGTTCTGCTAAATATTTTATAAGACAAACATGAAAATCCCAACACCAATGTTAGGAAAAAAGTGTTCTTTTTGTGTACACCATTGTGGATTGGTATATTTTCAGCAAATATTTCAGAATTCAGGATGTAATATTTCTACATGCCTTGCAGCTGTTACTGAAAGCTCGTCCTTTCTACATTTGTTCCATTCAACTCTCTAGATGGATGGCAAATATTATTTAACAGATTTATTGATTGAGTTTTCAGCAGCTAGAAAACGTTACGGTTTGGTGCACCCTTTCATCGTAAATGAAACATAAAAAGTAGTTTATTTAGTGAAACTACGGACCCTATAAAGTGTAAGTTTTCCTGAAAATGTATATTAATATAAATTGATCCTTAAAATGTAAGACTTCCAGGAATTGTTTTCATACACGGCTTACTCAAACAAACAGAAAACAGTAATCCACTAATCCAACCCAAACCCGTGTTATATTACAGCCCATATAATTTAAAGCGCACAGTTTACAGTTTTCCCCCTACACGATCAACATGCGTGTCGTTCGACAATACAGTTGATTTTAAGAGCAATATTTTAATGAAACTAAAGCTTTCGGAAGTTGAGCATTCTTTGTGGTTTTAGATCCTAATAATGTTTTATTATAATGGAAAACTTATTTTACTATGGAATACTAGCTGATATTATGGCTTTTTTACAACTGAATTACGGCCCTAATCGATATTCACTAAAGTTCAATGTGTTTCCCACCTACAAAATATCTTGCGATAAAAAATACATTAACAGATTGTCCAAAATATTTTCGTGGTAATATAAAAATTTTAAATTAATAGCTTTGCGTAAGTCCTGTATATAAATTACATAGACACATTGATTGTCTACACTATTGTGTTTATTTCAATCGTTACACGGGAACAACTTTTCTACTTATTAATTCAAAAAGCCTATAAAGCTTTCCTTTCCCGGTATATATTTGCGTTTAGCTATTTTACGCTCGGTTTCACGACTGACGGCTGTAAACGGGATTTAACATAAACCGTCCCCATGAAGCATTATCCTACATAATTTTCCTTTTTATGAGGATGCAACAGCATAAAATTTGATTTCTTACGGGAAGGAGACTGGGATCGGATCGTCTTCCGAAACGGAGTCGCAGTGAAGGAGATCGACTGGATTTTCGGACAACTTGGTGGGCCCCCAGTCGCTCTTCTAAAGCATCCTTCTGGAGTAATAGCTCGTAGAGGTCTCTTATACTATCTGTAAGAAAAATTCATTTGTATTCGGCTTCGAGCATTAAAGCGTTAAATATCCCGGGAGGTATCATTGGAAAAAGTTTTGAATATTTAATTGACGCTTTGAATCTCATCTGATTAAGCACGGTAAACGCGGTATTTATGACATGCAAATCGTGAGAAAACTCAGGTGGTATTTAGATCAGTTTTGTGGACGCTACATAAAAGTACGTTGTAATTTGAATAATTTATTAGGGTACTATACTTATCCATCCTAACAAGCGATTTTGACATGAATTGCAAATTTGGAATGTATGTATGTAAGAATTATGCTGCAAGTTACTAAATATTTTCGAAAATTTTATTTCACCACATTTTAATCTGACGTCAATTCATTCGTACCTCGTAAAATAAACATCGCTTGCTAAAATTTTATTTTCATGCTCTGAAAAATATGAAAATAATAATTTTTACTTTAGACGCACAAACTTTGTGTGTGAAAATAATAATTAATATTTATAATCACTGGAAATTTCTTTTGAAAGTGGAAATTATCAGTTAAAACTAGGAACTCTGGTCTGGAACAGAGGCGTTTCTATTTCTTTCTCTTCGAGAACTTTATCTTAAGACGTAGCTACTTTCTTTACTACGCTTTTGTTGTGCGCTTTTTCAAGTATCACAGGGACCTGCAGCTTAAAGTGAACTTGGAACCACAGGAAGCATAACCATTTTTACCTCAGAAACCATTTACTAGACAAAATACATCGCATAAGTTTCTACTTTAGATTTTCATTAAAAGTTTTTAAAAATTTTAATGTTTATATTCAGTTTTCAAAACAATATGAATTACGGCAGATAGTTCTACATCTGAAAGTAAATGTTTGTATGTATATTTAAAATTATAACTATCTGCTTTTCAGTTTTTTGTTTTCACTTAACATTGTTACTTGCGTGGAAAATTTTCTAGTTTCTAACTTTGGTGTTACTATTTCAAAAGAAAATAATTCTTTTGCATACGTGCAAAGAGGGCTCACAGAACCTACTCTGTTGTAGGTAATTAACAGGCCATTGGCCTATATACAGAAGAAGAAGAAGAACTTTTTTAACATTCTTTCTCTTCTTTTTGTAAGTCCTCTTTGCCCTTATGGCGAACAGGACAGGCTAGTCGTCGAACATAGAAGAAACGTTTCACTACAAGGTTTATGATTACCAAAAATATTCAGGATAACCGGGACCGACGGCATTACGTGCCCTCCGAACTACGACTGGTGGCCACTATACTGGTCCATCCATCCGAGTATTGACGAATGCGGATAGTTCTACACTATGAATACCGTTTAATCGATGTCCGCTATGCATTCGATAACATTTTATGAAAACTGTAAATTCTAAGTAACAGCAGACACTTCTAGTTCGAATACACGAATTTCTGGGTTGTAAAGTTTACATATTTATTTCTGAAATATATATGTGAAGAACATAAATATCTGCGTTCAAAGTAGATACTCTATAAATTTGTTATACTTATTACTTTACCAGTACAATTGCTAATTAAAATTCAGAAGTCAAAATTAATTTCTAGTTACCTATATAGTAATTTACAAATGTAAACAGAACTGGTTAAAATTAAAAATAATTAC
>JABXWE010006168.1:0-44391 GCA_014611495.1 Limonius californicus | reverse complement strand
GTCCGACGGTCAGCAGGCAGCAATTCGTGAACAGTCTCTCACCAAAATCCGTTGCAACGAACGTCTGCTGATACCTAATTGTGTGCATCGTCGTCTCGTTGATGTTTGTGGATTCTCTCTGACGTCGTCGGCAACAGCAGCGATGTTCTCGTTCGAACGAGCAGTACGAGGCCGGCCACCTCTTGTGACATCTGTAGTGGACCCAGTTTGCACGAGGCGCTCAGCCAAACGCTTAATTGTTCGAGCACATGGACCACGATGACAGGGAAAACGACGACGAAATTCACGTTACGTTAAAACAACAGACTGAAAATTTGTCAAATAAGCAGGAACAATAAATCCACGTTCTTGAGGTGTGTATCGCTCCATGGCTTGTTGACAACTAATTCACTATATATCTACATCATAAATGTCAAAGCACAGTGAAATTTGGGGCCATCTGCAAAAATGGCAGCTAATTCAAATTATGACATTACTTTTGCGCCACCTGTTATATACCTTATTACATCGATTATAAGACGCCACCGATTATAAGATGCATCCCCATTTTTGTAAGCTAGAAAGCTTCTCATGGGGCGGTCATAGACTAGAGATTAACGCGTTAGACTTATACGTTGAAGGTCCTGGGTTCAGTTTCCAGTACCGGGATATCGGATTTTTAATGACTGTTCTCCCTCTCAAGGAAATGGCAAACCAGCCTAGTAAATCTCCTCTAGAGTAGGAGTGCTCGGAGCCCCCGTTAAGTTATAGGTCCTTTATGTTGGCGGCATTCTAAACGCGCAACACAGGCATAGGAGAGAAGATCATTCTAAGAAGAAGAAGAAAGCTTCTCCTCAGCCACCAGTACCTTGGTAAGACGCACTATAAATTCAGAGACACAAAAATTGGGAATAACATGCGTCTTATAATCGATGTAATACGGTATATGTAAATATTTTACGAATTCAAAACAGAAACAATGATCAATAAAATTATTTTTTTATATTTTAATAAATTTGTTTTAATACATCACGTGTCTAACTGTTTATTTACCTACGGTAATAGACAGTGAGTGTTGCGTGGAAGCATACTTTTATAAAATTTATATGTAATAGCATTGCTATTGTTTATATTAATTACATCTTATTTTAAATTTCAGTTCAGAAACCAATAAATTTTCCCTTGGTTTGTACGAACCATTGTTAGCTGCCAATATGCCGTGACATACATTGAAATGTTGCATATTTAACTTATTTCTACAGAAATATACCAAAAATTATGCACCCAACGAATATACTGTAAACAAATTACCTAGCTATATGCTACAAACAAACAATATATTATATTCGCATAAAATTTGGTGGTGGTAATATATGCGCAGATTTGGATGGAACCACAGACAAGGATGGGCGAGCAATAGCAAATATTGAAATTGGAAACTAGATTTACATAAAACTTGCCCTTCACATTTACTACGTGGTAATCCTTTGGCGAGAACTGCTAACATTACCATATCTCGTTTCATTCAAAAATCTAGAGTTGCTTTATTCCATTATACTACACTTTACATGTCTGGCTCATACTGTTAATTTAGTTGATGAAAATAATCCCGTGAATTGCTTGAATGTTAATAAAATTATTTCAACAACAAAAAAGGCTTTCTTGAAGGACTCCCTTTGAAGGCAATATATTATAGTGCACACATATAGTATAGATATGTATCCTAATATACTATTACCACATAAGGTATACTTACAGATGAGAAGACGTGGGACCACGGGAACTCTGAAAATATTAAAAATAAAATTAATAGTTTTCATTCAAATTCTGCCGATTGTATATAAAAAGAACCAAGGGACAATATCAGCAGGATTGGCAAATCAGTGAAGCTATAGGAAAAACTGTATTATAACATAGATATTCTTTTTAATGTAATATATAATTAAATATTATAGACTTGTTAATTTGTGGTATTACGTTTACTGGGAGCGTCAGTGTGGCCCTACTGTTAGAACAGTGGGCAGGGGTGCGGAAGGTCGAAAGTTTAAATCCTCTGCACGATGCCTGGTGGGCGGCCTACCCAGTCGCTTTAAATAATTGGGTACCTGTATTCGAAAGAACAAGGGGTTATGATGAGATTGTCCCATGCGCGGTGCCCACCACATCACCACATGCCAAATATAGCAGGCGAGTGTCAGAGCAAGGATACGGCAGCTCCTACCTTCGACATTGCAGGTTAAACTCCTTCACCATGTTTCTTTGTCAGGTGTTTTTAGCAATTCAGTGCCTTTTTAATGCAAATAATACCATTTTTGGTGCCTATTTGTCAGCCTATTCCGACCCTTCTAATACATTTAAATCTGGGTATTAGATACTCGTTTTTTCCAATTAACAAATTTTAACAATTACTTATCTTTTTCTAGATGGTTATCGAAAAGAAATCATTTTTCCAATTGTAAAGTAGAGAAAAAAAATATAAAAATACACACTTAGAATGCAGTAAATTAATATCCGACACTATGATTCCGCTACAGGTATAGTACGTGAAACTTTATGAACAAACTACAGCATTTAATTTATAATTAATGCACAGGCTGGAAGAACATCAGTGACACAAGCGAAAATAATTCAGAAATGAAATAATCCCGGACAATTAGTATAATTACCTTCACCCTCAACTCCAACGTTCTCTATTTGAGGTAGCTAAAATGTCTCCCGTAAGTGCATTTAAAATCCGAAGGCTTTTCACATCATAAACCAATCCTAAATCACTTAAAACATCAATCGAAAAGAAGATTAATTACGCCGGTTAATAAAGTTTGCATTTTCATCATCTGCTCGCTTTATTTATTTTTCTTTTTCCCGGCACAATTTTTTGGGAGAATTAATTGCAGATTGTCAAGCTATCTTTTAATTGCATCCGACCCCAGAAGCGTCCAATCTAATAGAGAGATGGACATATATTTTATGTAAAACAATTGAGGCACTGAACTGCGACGCACCGTCTGGGTCAGTTACAGAAATTTAAAATAACTTTATTTGGGTAATAAAAAATAGTGTTTTCCACAGTAATACTTTTCTTGCAATTTGTATTCTGAATACTTGTTTTTGAACAAGTTTTTGTTTAAAGAAAAATTAAAATCGTTTTCTACCCCCAGTAAAAAATGTAACTCGTCATAAAATGTATGTTAAATAAACATGACAATTCTCTCTTTCTATATTTTATCTCAGTAAAAATGGATATTCTGAAATAAAAAAAATCATATTGAATAATGTTCATTCACTAGGATAAATATATAATTTAAAAGAAAATAAAACAATTAGTTTTTCTGCTAATAAAATATTTTTTCTGATTGTACAATATTTTCAAAAAGTCAGCATAAAGTTTTTGTGGGCCAGAGAACATTTTAAAAATATATACGAAGAGTGTTCAAATTTAAACAAGATTTTATTTATAAAGAGTATTACGTTATATACAATGACGAAAACGATGCTACTTTTCGATGTAGTCTCCCTGCCTAGTTTTCTAATACCTTGGAAGAAGGCTTGCATGAGTATCCACTCTTGAGCAGTTTCGATAACGACGTTATTTAACAAAAAACGTTTCCCTGCTAAAAGTTTCTTTAGTGGTTCCAACAAGTAAAAATCGGATGGAACAAGATCATGACCGTATGCTGCACGCAGAAGAAGAAATTTGTATATAGTTTCAATTGTTCTTGCAGCGATATAAGGGCGAGCATTGTCTTGGAGAAAGCAAACAGAAGTTGCCTTCTGTTTGTTCCTGATCGCCTGCTGAACTGTATCAGGCGAAGGTGTCAAATAATGCTTGCATTCATTGTACGACGTTCTATAAGGAAATCAACATAGAGCACCGTTTTCGACTCCTAAAAATTTGCGTTCTTCGACTTGGGAGATGTAGTATGAAACTATTGTAACTGTGCAGTTTTGATTCAGGAGTAAAAATAATGTATCCAGATTCATTTCCTTCTCTCTCATATCGCCACAGTAAAGAAGAAGCAATTTGCAAACGATTCAACTTGTTTTATTCGAATGAAAAACGCCGAATTCACTTGGCATTCAGCTTACGATACATTAGCTTGGGTCATGATGTCTTCAACACGTCCCACCCTACTTGTAATAAATTTGACGTACTGCCCCGTCCATCTTACAGAATAAGGACATTGTTTCTTCATTTTCACGATTAACCGAAGTTGCAGCTCGTTATACACGAGGTTCATTTTCTACACGAGTTCTTCCGTCTCTGAAAGCTTTCGACTTCTCAAACACCCAACTTTTAGAAAGACATTGATCGCCGTATTTTACTCGAGTTTCTAAGAATTTTAGTCGAATTTACGCCTTCATTATTAAGAAAGTTGATTATTAAGCGCTACAATGAACAAAACTTTTCGACATTGTAACTGTAACTATAAAAATAATATTACAGCGAAATAATTGCTACGGATATGTAAATAAGAGTTAGGCCACCCTTTAATGAATTTCATTTTTGGAATCCTCTTTAGATGAGGTTTTGATTTAAACTTGCCTGTTTAAATTTGAACACTCTTCGCATTTTGTTCTTTTAACAAAACTATTATTTTTTTATTATACCAAAGGTAGTGCGAACGTGGAGTTGACTGTCTTATATACATTTAAAATCGGAAATTCTAATTTAGAAAATATCTTTTAATAAATTATTATAAAGACAAAACAGTCAATCAGAAAATTACTTCATCATTCCTCAAAATATGAATGCGTTACCTAAGGAATTCTGAAATATAGGAAAGTAATAATAATTAAGGGCATCTGGTGCAACCAATTTTACGATGATGCCTAATAAAATGCAGAGTTCTCGAATTTGCTTCCTGGATAACACTGTACGAAAATATTTAGTTACCGGCAAATGATGGTTTGTTTGCAGAGTTTGCCCATGTTTTAAATCAGGATGGAGACTGTATTTGCTAAATTTTAAATAATTATAAATGTTTTACATTATTTCTAAATACGACTAATATTAGTACATAGATCTATTAACAAACAGTTCGTTTCATTGAAATGAACATTCCAACTAGCTCCCTTTAAAATAATTACACTAGATTGTAATATTTCTTCTTGTTTTATCATAAAATAATTGGTATTTTTTATAACAAAGAACTACATAAATTATTTTGCATGTTACATTTCTTCTAGTTGTATTATTTTTACTTTCCCATTCTCTAGGTGTAAGAAAATTATAGATTATTTAGACAATACATTTTTAAATTTTAGCGGTAATATTCCCAGGTTGTAAGAGTTTTCGTTATCTTGAAAAATAATTTTCGTAAACGGTTGTAAGGGACTGTAACGGCTTACGAAATTATTTTTTATTTATTTACAAAGTTCACTTCTGAAGACTGAGGATGATTTTTGAATCTTTAAATTTCGTACAGTATCGTTAGGAAACGAGGATTTCCGTTTCGATGAAGTTTAAAATGTAAAGGTAGCATACATATAGCAATACACTTTTAACAGTGTTTCTGTAAAGCAAACAGATACATGACATGTTTTTTAAAGGTGTTTGCAATAGCTAATTTCAAAATATTAAAAAATACGCAATATTTTATTTTAGCACTGGACTTCCACCTCTTTATTACGGAGCTGTATACATAATAAACGGCAAAAAGTACAATACTTATTGTGAAGTTAATTATCTGATCCATAACATTATTATAATGAAAACACAAAAAGTGTTTTTGTGTTTTCAATACCAGCTATAACGTTCTTAACCTTGCATTACTTATCTCCCATCTCTACATAATAAATGAGATATTATCAATCTGTAAATAAGCTGTTATATGAGGGTAAAATCATAAAATCTATAAACGCCAGTAATGAATTATCAATTGTGTGTGACCTACACACTATTTATGTTTTTGGTCCCACACATTTACTGATATTAGTGGTCAATTAACACACAAAACGGTAACTACTGGCCTCGGCTATTTTCAAACTGTACGTAAATACCTTTTTATATTAATACAAGTAAATTTATTGAGATATCCGGTGGATGAGATACAATAGAAGGCGTTTGTTATATTTTATCCATTTGGAATTGAATGCTTTCAAAGAAATTCCTGGAATTCAATAAAAGTTAACATAAAATTCCGGAGCCATTTTAAAACCGCACAATTGAACCACCTGCTACATACTAATTTAGATTTAAATTCTCTGAAATTATCGTAATTAAAGAGCTCTCTGTGGTATTTTTAGAACTTATAATTAAATTTTTGCTTTGATTTTGTGGTCTCCATTGGCGTGCGCAACGCATAAAAAACCACACGACCTACTACTGTACAAAATTAACATCATGCATTTCGTATACCTACACATACCGTTTACATAATCATTCATTGATGATTGTCAATATGATGCAGTTTACATCCATATCATGGAAACATGGAGGGACCTTTATCAGCGAAAGAGAAATCAGCTGAAAATGTATTCATCAAACTACTAATAGTAAAATACCACCTATACTTTTTTGAATATATAAATTTCTTTATCGTGGAGGTTTATAAATTTCACATTTTCTGAAACAATGAAACAATTTGTACTCTTTTTTTGACATGTCAATGCAAGTTAAGACTTCTTTTGCGCTAATCTGCAATATTGGATTGATATTGTCTGCAAGTGTAATAGCGTTGTGGGTTTGATTTTCCTGTGTTTTCTTAACTTGTGGTCAGATATTCATTTTGTTCAAATTGTGTACACATTGAAATGCCTCCAGTAAGAAATGTAAGTGAGCATAATGCTGTAAAAATTGTCACCTTGATGGAAGAAGGGTATAGCCAACGTGAGGTTGCAAGGAAGCTTGTTGTTCATCATACGACTATTGGTCGATGTCTTCGGTGGTTTAGGGCAACAGGTTCACATGCGAGGAGACCAGGGCAAGGCCGGCCAAGGCCCACAAACCAAATCGACGATCGTTTTATACGCCAACAAACATTAAAAAAGCGGTTCCTCACCGGAAACGAGATAAAAATCGACTTTAAGATGTTCGAAATGTCGCGATTTCTTCCAAAACAGTAAGAAGAAGGCTCCAGGAATCTGGATTGAGTGCAAGACACCCCTCAATAGGCCCTCGGGAACATGTGGATTGGGATTTGGATGACTGGATGAGAGCCTTGTTTACTGATGAAGTCAGAATAGGCTTAAAATCTTCCGATGGACGCACTTTTATCTGGAGAAGACCAGGAGAAAGATACAGCCAAGCATGTATGGTTCTCCAAGTGCCTTTCCGTGGGGGGTCAATAATGTTTTGGGGTGGCATTTCTTTCGAGGCTCCTACGGATCTTGCAGTGATCCAAAGAAGAACATTAAACGCTCCGAGGTACATCCAGGATGTCGCACCTTTTGCACCTTACATAGGCGACAATTTTTTGCTTCTGGACGATAATGCCAGACCGCACCGAGCCCAGATCGTGAACGAATATCTGAACGAGGTTGGCATTCAACGTTTAGAGTGACCAGCGCGTAGTCTAAATCCTACTCCTGAAAACTTGGCTGAGCTGGAAAACGCGGCTCTTGAAGAATGGCATAACATTCCCTAAGATTTCATAACACATCTTTTCCATAGCATCCAAAGACGTTTGAGGGAAGTTATTCGAGCTAGAGGCGGCAATACACGATATTGAAACTGAAACTCTTGTATATTTTCAATTTTTTTCATTCCTAAGAATATTTCAATAAAATATGGATTATTTTTTGGTACTTTTACATTACATTTTAGTAAAACGTCAAAGGGCAGCCATAGCTCTGCAATAGTTTTTATAATTCACTTGAGTAAAACAATTTCTTGCCACTCATGATTCCAATACGCCAACAACAAAAACAAATTAACAGCGGTTGTGTGCGTATTTACATACTTAAATGAAGAACTTTGACTTTGGGAAGAAACACAGTAAACGCTGTGTTCAAATTAACAATTTTCAGATACAAGAATTATACAGAGTCTGTGTTATAAGATGAATCAACCTGATATCTCGGTTATTTTTGAACACATTATAGTAGACGGTACTGACGCTTACATACACCCTATCAATAATATTCTCTGATTTTCCAACGAGCACAAATAATTTTTAGAAATTGTGGTTAGATTATTTTGTTAAAATATCAGCGGGATTATCGATTCTATTTCTTCTTGGCAAGATTTTGTTTTCTCCATTAATACTCGTATCAAATAAAATTTAAACCCATATTCTAAAAAATAGTTTCATCTCCTTGGATAGGCCATACTTGGACATATTTTTGTTTGCGTCGATACATAACAAATACTGCCTATTAAAATATATACAAAAATAATACGCAGTGCCAAACTCCCAAAGTGTATTCTACACAGTAGCACATGACTAATACGGAACACAAAAATTGTAATACGATTTTTATTTGTTTTTCAGTTGCAGCATCTCCAAGTTTAATCGAGTAGGATGGCACATTTCAATTGTCAAACAGTAACTTCTTAATTACTATCAGCTGTTTACAATTTTCTAAAAGTTGTAAGGAATGCCACGTATCAACTGGCATCTAAAATTTACAAATATTATGCTTGTTTATAGTTTTCGCAATGGAAATGCCACATCTATGGTTGAAGAATACAAAGTTTGCCTTTTTTATTTCGGGATTGGGCAACCCTAGTGCTGCCATCTGGCACCTGGCGTCTCTATCGTAAAGTTTGACATTTTTGACGGTATACGTACTCAGAACGTTTTGACGTATGAACGCTATTTGTGTTGTTTACAGTAACTTGAAAAATTCATATCGGTCAAAAAATGGAATTAAACCGTGAACATTTTCGTGTGATTATTTTTTACAACTTTCGACGTGGATTAACTCATCAACAGTGCACCGATGAACTTAATTTGATTTTTGGCGATGAAGCACCATCAAGGACCAGTGTTTATCGATGATTTACCGAATTCAATCGTGGCCGTAGTTCGCTCAACGACGAATTTCGTAAAGGTCGTCCAAAATCGGTTGTTGTTCCGAAAAACATTGATGCCGTGCATGAACTGATACTGCAAGATCGTCACGTGACTTATCGTGAAATTGAGGTATCCTTGGACATTAGTGGGACCAGCATACATTCAATATTGCATGAACATTTGGCCGAAAGAAAGATTTGTTCGCGTTGGATCCCACATAATTTTACAATCGCTCAAAAACAAGCTCGTGTCAATTGGTCGCAAGAAATGCTCAAAAAGTTCGATCGCGGTGCTTCAAAACATGTTTATGAGATCGTAACAGGTGACGAATCGTGGATCTACGCGTATGAGCCCGAAAGTAAACAACAGTCGACTGTATGACGAGCCAAACCCAACAAAAGTCGTTCGTGCTCGAAGCGCTTCGAAGCAAATGGTCGCCTGTTTTTTCGGAAAAACTGGACATGTCTCAACCGTACCATTGTTGCAACGTAGAACGTTCAATTCTGAATGATACACAACCATTTGTTTGCCACAAGTGTTCGGAGAAATAAAGAAAACCAACCGCCGAAGACGGATCATTCTCCACCACGGCGAGCTCTCACATATCGGCTCGAACAAGTGACTTTTTAAGCACTCAAAACGTCGATTTGATGAGTCATCCGCCGTATAGTCCTGATTTGGCACCCAATGACTTCTTTTTATTCCCAAACATCAAAAATAAATTGTGAAGTCAACGTTTTTCGACACCTGAAGAAGCGGTTGGTGCGTTCAAAATGCATGTTTTGGAGATAACTCAATCGGAGTGGAAAAAGTGCTTCGAAAATTGATTCACACGCATGCAAAAATGTATTGATCTTCATGGAGAATATTTTGAAAACAATAAAGCCATTTTCGATGATAAATATTTGTTTTTGTTCTCTAATCGCGAAATATAAAAGGCAACCCTGGTATGCAGTTTTTGAGTAGAAACCTATGTATTCGTCAAAGTCTTCAGTCTTGTGTGACTGGTACGGATAACATCTGAACGCGACCGTGGACAAAATGTAGATGAAGTAGAAAACATTCTCGATTAAACCGAACGGAGCCCTACAAGCTTATGAAGAATTGCCGCCCAACTTGAAATTCCTTAGACACAAGAGTGATTCCAACATTACAAGAAGAACACTTATATCCATATCATATACAGCGTGTACAGCCTCTGCAAGCAAGAGATCATGCTAGACGCATGCAATCAAGAATACCAGTAACTCTCACCCATGATCTTATCAAAATCCACATAAAATAGCTGAAGCAAATTTTTAGCATCATTTTTCAGTTAATCTGTGTTGTGGTCTTATCGGTAATCATTTAATTTTTGAGATGAGGTTCCTACACATTATTCCCGTCACGTCAAGCAGTACTTATATGGAACTTTTCGACGTCAATAGATTGGTCGTGGTGGTCGGATTACTTGACCGCCAAGGTCTCCAGACCCCACACCATTAAACTTTTGTTTGTGAGGCTGGTTGTAAAGTGAGGCGTACAAATCAGTGGACAATTGAGAAGCACTAATATGTCGTATTCCAAATGCTGCTGCTTGCATAAAGGAACACCAAACTGAACTCGGAAAGTAACAAGTGTTGTCTGTTATGTTATTTTCGAATTCCCTACTGTATATGAATAAATTTATTATTTCTTTTGTCGCTTTGTAAGAATTGGTTACATTGCGTCTTTAAAGAATTAAGCATTGTTAGGCACGCTCGTATTTTTCGTCTTGGAGTGATTTATGAACAAGGGAGTCTCGTTGTGTTCAAGGCCCCCTTTGTAAGGGAGTCTCAGTTGTGTTCAAGGCCCCCTTTGTACGATGCTTTTTGCCGTGCTGGCGGTGCCGCTAGAAAGGCATTTCTCGGAATTCGCTTGTTTTGCTGCTTGGCAACAGTGCACCTGCACGCGGTATTCTTCTAGAACATTCCCGAAGCTTCTAGTATTTCTGACGTAGTGTGCCCGTATGTCATGCGATCTGTGGAGGGGAGTGCAGCTTCCCATTGCTTTTAGTTCAGTGCCGTTTAGAACTTGGTGGCCTCCGGTTGTCCGAATTTTCCATCCATCGGCAGCTGTAATTACAAATTGTGTTTTTTAAAGAGTAACAGTCAGACGCTCGTGACCGGCGGTTGGATCGTAGGATATCGGTTCCTTTTCCCTTTGCGGCGCTTCGCTATCCCTGAGTTCTACCGCACCGTTTTTGTTTGCTGTGAAGCAAAAGTAAACCGACCTCTTCGTCGGATAAATACATAAGCGATAGCAGAAAGGTACGCCTTGCTGTTGGACAATTAATGATATAATTGCTCCTGGCGATTTCATTCGGATTTATGTAAAGTGAAAAGGAAAGAAAGGAAAGAAGGGAAAGAAAGGAATTTGTGCGAGTATTTCGCTAGAATATAGTTCGCTCCCATCCACCCCGGAGAAGCTTCGCTTCTGTTCCCGCGTCTTCTGACGCAGTTGAAAGCAGCTCGGCCCTCGACAGGGGCGTATCTACTACATTTTGTCTCAACTTCGCCCCGAAGGACGCTGTTCTCCGACCCCTTTGGTTTATCGTCCCTACAACTGGAAAATACCATTATCTGTGCCGACTCCTCGGAACTTTAAGGTAAAAACTACCAAGTTTTGTACTTGTGGAAAGTAACTTTCGGCTTGGCGTGCGCGTCTTGCAAAATTCAAACGTATTGACCTTTTTTTTTGTTTTTGTTACATCGATAAAAAAAAAAGAAAATAATACTAACAGTGACCTGAAGCCACTGTTCGTTCTGTATTAATTATTTATAAATGCTGATCTTATGCTATTTTCTCTGTAAACTTGCGCAACTGGACTACGCAGATTATTGAGATTATTTAAATGTAGCGTAGGCTCCAGCGGCGTAGAGTTCCTAACGAACGTTCGAGATTTAATCTTTTGTTTTACGACTGTATTAAAAGGGGGGTCCTTTGTTGTCCCCATTCTGTACTGTGTCTTAGTAATGCCATTATATATGTGTTAAATTCCGCATGCCTTTTATTACTGTGTTCTGAATATTTATGTAAGGATTTTGCAAGCTTTAATATACAGGTGAAGGCACAATTAAAGGTAAGTTCCCTTCCCGTATGCTGTTGGTTCTTGGCCTTTCACAAGAACCTTGTTACCAGCTGGATTTGAAAGGTGGCGCCCACTTATTTCGACGCATCCTGTACACAACTCTATGCATTTTTCCCTATAAGCGATTTCAGCGAACCCCCCCTACTCCTCTGAGCAAGCCGCTGGCCTTTACCATCTTTTTTTTGTTTGCGGGTCCGAGAAAAGCGCGTATTGCCGTACCGATAAATTCTTCGCGCGCCAACGCGCGATCTTTCTGTTCCATAATTCCCGTAGCGAGAATTCGACCCGTAACAAATTTATTGGCGCCGCAACGTGGAGCTTTTTTGGACCGTAACATGTCCGCAAACGAGCCGGAAAATGTCTGGAGGTTCATGAGAACGTCTTCGAAAATGTACTGTAATTTAAAATATTGACGCTGTAATTCCCAAAAAATGGATATAAATATTATGGCAATTTTGGTGTTTTTAGTCATCTAATAATGTGTAGAGTATGCTCCCAGAGTTTGGCACTTTCCTCCCGACTCACCCTGCGAGTGCGGTTTCTTTACGATTTTCACCTTCTTCTACGTTGTTTGGTTTAAATGGTATCGAAGATCGCTTTTTCCAATTTCACTCTTTTTAGAATAATTTCGTTGGATAGACTCTGTATTCGTGACATATCACAAGTAATTCCCCAACAATTGTTATGTTCATTTAAAGCTGTGCCGCTTTACTTGAATTGATCACAATCTAATGGCCGCTCCATAGAACTTAAAGACGCAATTTTAATGGCCTTTTGGTATTGACTACAGTTTTGTTGGTATTTTTCCGTTCAAAATTTAATTTATTATCAAACCTATCTCGATGTTTTTTTTTTCTTTGTGACTCACATTTGCCGAGCTAGAAAGCACTTCTCCGAATTGATTTTTTTGCTGCGTTAGTATTTCAATTTTGCTTCCCGAAGGTTTTCCCAAAACTGGCACGTGGTAATTCCTTCTAGAATAAAGATTAGGTTGAAGACCGTTCTGCAGCAGGGGGAAAGGCAGTCGAAGCTAGACCCTTAAGAGAGACGGACGTAATTTCGAATATCGTTTTCTTTTCCTTCGTGGCGCTCCTGCTAAATTTTACCGTATCACTGTTTGCTGTAGAGCAAAATTAAATCGACTTAAGTCGGATATACAAAAAAATAGCAGAATGTTCGCTTTGGTTTTGGACAATACAGATTATAATTGCTCCTGTCGATTCAGTTCGGATACTTGTGACGTGAAAAGAAAAAAAGAAGTCGTGCAAGTGTTTTGCTGGAAATTGTTTTGTTCCCATCGTCCGAGAAGTCTCGCTTCTATCTCCACGTTAACTGACCTCGTTGAAAGCAACTTGGTATTCTACAGGGGCGTAACAGCTACATCTCGTACCAACGCTGCCCCGAAGAACGTTGTCTTCCTTCTCTTTTTTTGGCCCTGCATCTGGAAATCACCATTGCATTGTGCCTACCTCGTTTTAAGCCATCAACCGGAATTCAAAGTAAAAACACCCAGTTTTGTGTTGTGATAAAGAAACCTTATTTTGCTCGCGTTAACTTGCAGACTTCAAATTTAACTTCATGTAAAACCAAAAAAAAAAACGACCTGCAGTCGCCATATGTGGTGTTAGTGGTTTATTATAAAACTACCAGATTATATTCTGTTATTTTGTGGGATTCAGCGTCACTGGTGTTACGTAGCTGTATGCAAAACGTAAATCCCGTTGCACCAGTAGCGGCGTCTTTTTTCTGAACATTCAAAAATTAAAATTAGGTAATCCAGACTTATAGCGTTATCACTTGTCATTTTCTTGTATTGTCAGTTTTAACCGTTCAATTATATGTGTGTTTAAAGTTTACTGCCTCTTATTGTGTCTTTTGTACTTGTTTGTGTAATAATTTTGCAAGCTTAAATATATAGGAGGAGACACAATAACGGTAAGTTCCATTCCCGTAAGCTGTTGGCTTCTCGGCCTTCCACGAAGACCTACAAACAGCTGGATTTGGAAGGTGGCGCCCACTTATTTTAATTCGCCCTGTACACAACTAAAGATTTTCTCCCATAAGCGATTTTCACGAACACCCCCTACTCCTCTGAGCTAAGCTGTAGGCCGTTTTCCATCCATCTGGTTACGGGTCGTCGGAAAAGCTCGATTGGCCCGTAACACAATTCATCTCCAGACTACACAGTCTTAATTTATTTTGATCAGTAACCTTAGATACCTCTTAGCCGTATGTAACTATAACTTCTATCACTTTATTATAGGTACCTTTCTTAGATTTTCCTGTTAGTCATTCCACAAATCAGAATATAGCTGTTTTAAAGGCACATATTCCCTGTGATATCTTGTTACTGATCATTGCTACTGCCATTTTTCTTCAAAGTTACTGCCGAATATTTAAATTTATCCTTGTTCTTAATAGTATTTCCATCTATTTCAAGGTCAACATATTTTTCATACTAAAAAAATCCAAAATATTTAGCTGATTGATCTTACAATCTTGTATATACATAACGGCTTGTAGGGTCTGTCGACGTCTTCCGGTTTCCATTCGCCGCTGATCTCTGTCATTACATTATTCTTCATTTAGGCTTCTGTTTTCCATATCATTACTTTTCTTGGTAATCGTTCATCATCCATTCTTTGACGAAAAACGTCTAATCAATTATGGTCGACGGTAGTATATTAAATTTCTTATTTTTTTAGTTCTGTTGTTTCACATTCTTTCTATTTTTCGTATTCTCGTATCTATCAGTTCAGCTGTTCTGTCTATGGCCATCTTTGATTTACTTCGATTATTTGTAAGAGTGAAAGCAGAATTGCAGGAACGCAATTGGTTAAGCCTTTAAGAAGCACAACCAGCTTATGACGTATACAACGAACCAGTTTTGAGCGTGCTTCTACCCCCCACCGCCCGCTATCCATTGTCGGAGGGATGTATAAGAAGTACAGATTTCAGTAACAAATCATCGAACTCCCCTCCCCCAACGCATGCTTAACCTCATCCGCCAAAAACGGCGCGCCTATCATGATTATTCCCAAATTCGCCTCCTCATCTTCAAAACCAATTTCAACCGACTTAATTCACAAATCCACCGCGATATAAACGAATTCCGTTTAACCCAATGGACCACCACCTGCCAATCTCTTGATTACCGCGACGGTAATCTTTCTGGGCCAAATTCCAATTCCTCACCGGCCAAAAATCAAAGCCCGTCCACCATCTCACCTCCAATAACACCATCTTAAAGAACCCCCAGGATAAAGCCAATTGTTTCGTCCAAACTCTACAAAACATGCACCAAGTCCCCGAAGATCCCTCGTTCAATCAACGCTTTTTCAACCAAATCACTCGCTCCACCGCTCATTTTCGTTTAAATCCCCCCAACGACCCACTTCCCGAAAATGACTTTCTGATGGATCCCACTAACCAAACAAAAACCTTCCCGATTCAGCCACCGACGCCCTTTCAACAATATACAACTCTTGTCTGCAAATTTCGTACTTTCCCATTTCATGGAAAAACGCCTCCACAATCATGATCCTCAAATCCGGCATAGACCCCAAAAAGTCCATATCTTGTAGATACATTTCTCTTCTTAACATCATGGGCAAAATCCTAGAAAGAATCATGGCCTCTCGCCTCAGAGAAACCCTAGAATCCAATAATCTCCTCCTCGCCGAACAGTTTGGTTTTCGAGCCCATCGATCCACCATAAATCCAATCATAGAACTTCACACCGACTCGCCCAAAAATGCCAACCTGAACCGGTGTACGCTCGCTGTTTTTTTCGACATAGAGCGTGCATTCGATAAGGTCTGGCACGATGGTCATATCCACAAATAAATCGCCCTCAATCTCAATCCCACCTTCATCAAACTGGTGGAGTCAATTCTAAACAACCACTCCTGTAAAGTTAAAGCCCAAAACTCATTTTCTTTCCCTGTTTACTTCCACTCCGGCGTCCCCCAAGAAGCAGTTCTGTCCCCCCTACTCTACATCATTTACTCCCACGACTTTCCAGTCTCAGATCCAGCCAGAACCAAAACCAGGCTTTCCGCCGACGACACCGCCATTTGGTCTTCCCAACGCACTTCTGAATTAGCCTCCCGAGAAATCCAAACAGCCCTCAATAGAATCCACACTTGGACCTGCAAGTGGCGGATAAAACTCGATGCCGACAAATCAAATTCTATTCTTCTCAGGCACCCCAGCATGTGCAGGAATCCCCGTTTCGTACACCATCTCATCAATCTTTCCATCAATAACCAACCAATCCCCCTCTCAAACCAAGCAAAATACCTTGGAATCACATTTTCTCAAATCGGCTCTCTATTACCAGGGAAACCCTAAAAAAGAATCGCAACCGCTCCAACTTGTTCCGTCGTATCCAAGGACGCTTTCAAGGTTGCAATTCTCGCACCCTCCACCATACAACACCTTCATCCGCCCCATAGTCGAATGCCCCCATCAACGCCTCCCTCCCACCTCGTGCCCTAGAACAAATCCGCCAATGTGAATGACAAATTTTTCGTCGAATTTTCCGGTTAGACTTCCGATACCCCAGCATACTAATTCATGAAAACCCAGGCATCACTCCCATCACCCGCACCCTTAACGGCAATAACCCCTTAGCAGCAGCGACCCTACGAATTTCTCCCAGACGCCACAACCGAATCCCCAGAAAACACCGCAGGAAACTGAAACACCCCCCCCCCACAGCCCTCTTATCTAGTCAGTAAGAAATCATTTTCGGCACATTTTGGTTTTATTATTGTTCTATCATTTTTCTCTGTTACCTGGAAATTTTCAACCGGAACTGAGTTCCCTTTCTAAATGTTTTACCGGAACGGCGTTCCCGAACGTTCCAGAGTTTGTTATTGTTTATAAATCTACGTTTATCGTTATACTTGAATTTGTGGATGTGGTGTTAGTTCTATAAAGCCTGCACGTGTTTCTGTTAGGAGATATGTTACTGTGGTTTTTCCATTCCGTCGATGATATACTTAATATCTGAAACTTTTCTTTGTTATTACATTTTTAATAGTCTATGCGTATTTGGCTTTGTTTCCAAAACATGGTTTACTCTAATAATTAACCGTCTTTCTAAGACTTGGAATGCTTGTATGAAAGATTATCTTACATATCATTTATTGATGAAGATATCGGGTATTTTTCCTCAATTTCTTGTTTTATTTCTTTATTCCGCCAATGTAGCACTTTTTGCTCTGCTGATATGGGATATCCTAATTAAATTTTGCTATTAAGACCTTCAGGCTTTGCGCTTTATCTTTGTTGTTCGTGGTCACTATTTGTAAGAATTTTCGACACGGTCTGTAACTAACTATAATAATTAGCATCCTTAATATATTCCGTAGATTCTAAGACATTTTAGTTTATATTTTAGAAATGTTTATCCTTATAAATGATTTAGAGCTAATTTCAAAATGTTTAGACAAAATATCTCCTCGGTAGTTGAGTCAACTATGTGTAGCGAAAAACTGACTTCTTGATTTTCTATTACAGCTACTGGCTAGTATTTGTTGCTCACTACCGCTACTATGGCTGTAAACACAAACGCAGGCAACTAAGTTTGATAAACATGATGGTAATTTGTATGATCGCTTCAGGGTTGTATGGATTTCTGCGGTAGGCAGGTAACATCTCTCCAGCAACTGTTGCCAAACACTTCTTCCAGCCGAGACTACAAAGTATAAACAATCGCATACCCGCAATGCAGATCCAACAGTTATGAGCTCCAACCAAGCGTATTAGACAATTCGGGGAGTAAAGTGAGAACCTGCACAATAAATTGGAGAAGATGCACGATGACACAACCTGCACATAATTAACCACTATAAATTGCAGATACTAACTAGGAGCACTATTGTAACGGCGTACATACACAATTAATATATTTGCCCTGTTACACCTCGACTGCTTATCGTAAATAACGGCATTATAATTTCCCTGATTGCCATCTCCTATCGGCTTTCAAGAGAAACGTAGTTCCATGTGCACGTACACCAATTTCAAAATTTATTGCGAAAATTACTCGAAAAGTTTAGCATACTTTTAATGCCCTTTTAATATGTTGAATGTAACATTCGATTATAAATAAATCAAGCCCCCAATGAGCCTCAATAAGTAGTTAATCTGTAGATTCAGCATGCTAAATAATTTTTAATTAACTTAACGAATGATTAAGACAAGCCTCTCTAAGCGCGTTCAAATTGTCGACTAATGGGGAATCCTATTTCTAAGGCTGTTTGAATAATACATGTGCTTACACAATCAAACCCCTCTGTTAAGCCTATACACCTACACCTGGCTGCAAACTTACTGGTTTTCCAACAATGTCAAAGACAAGTAATTGTAGAAATTTATAGATTCACTCAAAATTCAATTATTGAATTTACATTTTTGTGAATTGGGAAAAATGTATTGTCGACAGAGGCTAAATCAACAAAGTACGAGTATATACAGTGAAAAGCGAAAGTGTACCAAATAGGACATAAGATGACAGCTAAAGTAAAGATACCGCAACGGTTGAAAAAAGGTTGTGGTTAAATATAAGCGTATAGGAGAAATCTAATGTAGAAGAGGAGAGCAGGGTATTAAATGAATGATACGCATAAAAATACGGAAAACGAACTGCCTTACAAAAAGGAGTAAAAAGGTTATTATAGAAATTGCGGGATAAATAAAGTGTGGTTCAAAAAGCGCGCCGGTTTTGTATAAAGTTGACATCTGCTAGCATTCCAATTTCATTCTGTGCGTCCATTAATACCCAGCAAGAGAATATTAACCAATTAATTCTCAGGGTTCAAAGCCTCGAAAACTCAGTGGCGAAACCCGAAGAAAACCAGCCAGTTCAATACTTTACTGATGAAGAAGAATTAGCCAAGGAGATCGAGTGGATAAGGGTGAAAAATACGAAAAAAAGAAAAATAGATACATCGCTCACCCCCCCCCCCACAAGGTTGCTCAAAAGTCCCAGAACAAAGCAGTTCAAAGGCACCAGAAAAAGAACCACCCAAAATTTAAAACATGCCTCCACCTCCTGCAATAATTGTGGACGGCATAGAGAATTTTAGTCAGCTACATGAAAATATCGCTAATAAGATGACGGGCTATCGGATTAAAGTTATGAACGATAAAAATATTAAAATTAATGTACCTGATGGAAAATGCTATTCAGCACTAACAAAGATGCTGATCGAGCAAGACTACTCGTGGCACTCGTTTGAGAATAAACAAAATAGACGTATCAGGGTGATAGCTAATAAATTGCACCACTCATGTAATATTGAGCAAATAGTCCTTTCCCTAAGAAAAAGGGGATACAAACTGCTAGAAGCTGTACCCAAATTGAATTACAAAACTAAACAGTCTCTGAACATGTTTGTACTTGCTTTTAGACATGATGAGGACGTCAATAAAATATTTGGGTTAACAGACATCATGGGAATCAGAGTGGAAATTCTCCCAATCAGAAAATCAAAACTAGTACCTCAGTATAGAAGATGCCAGGCTTACGGGCCTACACAAAGGTACTGCGCCAAGCAACCAAGGTATGTCAAATGTCCAGGAAAACATCCAATGGCGGAGTGCACGAAACCTGAAAAAGCACAGCCTAAATGTGTATACACTGCGGACGAGGTCACCCCGCTACCTATAGGGGGTGCATGATAGCGAAATAAATGCGAAAACTAAAAAATATGCAAATGAGGAAACCCATCTTGCCTCAGCAGCCCCAGAGGATTCCACAACCAATTATAGAAAAGCCAAAGTAAAAAAGCAAGGACCCTAAACCCAAAAATCATAGCCAGGTAATGGCAGGTAAATCGGACGGAAGCAGTAAAAAATAAAACATCAAGATTAATCAATTGATTCCACCCTCCAACAAATATTGGAAAAACTGAACAAAATGGAAGACCGTATTTCCAAATTGGAATATCGCGCTCAAGGAGCGATTCCCAAAAATAGAAATGGCCAATCAACTTAGAATAGTAGAATGGAATGCTAATGGATTGCTGCAGCACCAACAGGAATTGCAAATAGTCCTTGATGTAGAAAAAATTGATGTGTGCCTCGTTGCCGAAACTCATTTCACCAAAGAGTCATACATTAGATTCAAAGGATATAGGGTCTACCGCACCATACATCCAGATAATGCAGCGAAAGGTGGAAGCGCAGTAATCATAAAGGAATCCATTCTACATCATCAGGAAAGGGCTTACCAGACGAAAGAGATGCAGGCCACATCTATTAATGTCAAAACTGAAACTTATCAAGTTATTATTACAGCATTATATTGCCCACCGAGATACGCTATAAAGAGAGAACAATACATTGACTTTCTAGACAGCCAAGGATATAGGTTCATAGTGGGAGGCGATTTCAACGCAAAGCACACACAATGGGGATCTAGATTGGTAACAACTAAAGGTAAGGAACTTTTAGTAGCATGTAATCAACGGAAGTGTGAAACATTATCAACTGGTAAGCTAACCTACTGGCCCACAGACCCGAACAAAATTCCAGACCTTATAGACTTCTTTGTAGTCAGAAATATTTCATCGAATTACTTGCACGTACAAGAGGCATGGGATATGAACTCGGACCAATCCCCCATACTCCTTACCTTAAGTGACAGTGTCATCCAGAAACAACCGCCTAACAGACTGGTCAATAAACTGACAGATTGGCAGAGCTTCAAAATCATTCTCGAAAACTCTATTGATCTATCAGTTCAAGTAAGAACCGAAGAACAACTAGATAATGAAGTAGAACTGTTTGTCAAAAACATTCAGCAAGCCGCGTGGAAAAATACCGCTGAGATCAAGCCTAGAACAAAGGGCAATAACTACCCGAAGGAGATTAGAGAACTAATTACTGAACAAAGAAAAATCAGAAGAAGGTAGCATCAGACGAGAGCGCCTGTCGATAAAACAGCTTTAAATAATGCTACTCAGCAGTTAAAACGTGAAATACAACGTATTAAAAATGAGACGATTGGTGAATACCTGAGCGAACTTACTAACGACAACAAAACCGACTACTCCCTATGGAAAACCACCAGGAATTTAAAAAAGCCTATATTACAGAATCCGCCAATCAGAAATGCTGATGGAAGTTGGGCTCGCAACAACTTGCAAAAGGCGTTTAGATTTGCAGAACATCTAGCAAAGACTTTCCAGCCAAACGATTGAGAGGATCCCCAGGACTGGGCTGAACCAAGACAAGAGGATATTGTCATCAGACCCACCTCACCACAGGAAGTTTCTGATGAAATTAAAAATAACATCAATCCAAAGAAAGCCCCTGGTTTTGATCTGATTACACGTGAGCTCCTGCAACAACTCCCTAGGAAAGCTATTGTATAACTGACCAATCTTATTAACGCTTCATTCAGATTGAGGTACGTTCCGAAGCTATGGAAAGTAGCAGAGGTCATTATGATCTCTAAACCAGGAACCCCCCCCCCCACGAAGTTTGAAATGCATCTGCAATGAGTGACGGTTTGGTGTGGATTTTGGACGGGTGGTGTCATCGGCCCTTATTGTTTTGAAGATGAGGCAGGACAAGCTGTGACAGTTAATGGAGACCGATACCGTATGACGATAAGAGATTTTTGTGGCCTCATTTCGATGCAATGGACATTCAGCAGTTATTGTTTCAGCAAGACGGCGCCACGTGTCACACTTGCGGCGAAACAACTGCGTTGCTCTATCAGAAATTCCCGGATCGGCTCATCTCGCTTCGTGGTGACCAGCAATGACCACCAAGGTCGTGTGATTTAACCCCGTGCGATTTTTTTCTTTGGGGTTATGTCAAATCATTGGTTTACGTCAATAAACCCCGAACCATCCGCGAGTTAAAGGAAGAAATTCGACGAGTTATCGGCGAAATCGAAATGCAAGTTTATGAAGCAGTAATCAACAATATCAGGAAGATAGTTTTGGCATGCCAGCAAAGTAAAGGGGGCCATATGTCCGATGTCAATTTCCATACCTGAATTGGGAAGGTTTGATTAACAGGTTTATGTCCTTCGTAAATGTGTATTTTTAAAATAAAGTTCCTTTTTTTGATATATTAAAACCGGCGTGCATTTTGATTCACCCTTTATATATCACTAAAAACAACAATAGACGTTTTATCAGATGTTTATAAAAACATTAACCCTGTTAAAAAATCAGCTTGAATATGAAATTTTCATTATTGATGAAAATATATTGGAAAATAAAAAATGATTTCGAATCTGAAAATTATAATTTGTAGAACTAAACCTTAAGTATTCGCAATATCAATATAATAATGCTATAAAAGTATATAGCAAAAGGGGCCACGTGAGCTTTGAGCGAGCGTTGCAAATAACAACAACAACTTTCCGATTTCTGTTTTCAGTCATAAGCCTTCCCTAAGAGTAATTTTAGTAAACATTATTCACCATTTCATTGTTTTAATTCAAGTTGTAAAAGTGTTTCGTCTTGTATTTCTTCCCAGTTGATATAAAATGTAATTCATTTACCGTACTTGCATGTAAGAAGAATTGCAGCAACTCATCAAATTAAAATTGATGTAATATTCATTAAATTAACGGTAAAGATTTATGTGCAGTGCTTGCTGAGTTATTACGTTTAAGGTCGGTAACAAAGGACACGCTTATCTGTGGACGATGGTGCCAAATACTTTAATATTTTTAATGAAGAACGATCGAATAAACAGTAAATTACAGCAATCTGTGGACGTAAAAACATACATGGTAACTCCACGGTTACGTACGGCTAATTTCAAGCTACTTCTGAACAAGTAAATAAAATTAATTTAAGAAATGTCAATGTGGAAACATTCAAACGTAAAAAATATTATATTAATGAATATAAACCAAGACATTTTAATAAATGTCGTTAAAATCATTAATAGATTTTAAAGAGATAATCATCAAATCTACTTTTATTGTTTTGTTAATTCCGCTTTATAGATCTAGCGCTGCATTTCTTTCCTTGATAAGCATTCATTTTTTTTGGAATAATTGTATTGAGAGCATTAACGCAGACGAAAACGGGTTATAGTCGATCACCAGGTCTGGATATAGTTCGTGGAAATCCTGTATACAACAATGAATCGAATACTGCCATGCATCAAAAACTTTCTGACCATTATGTCAACTAGTTTCAACCCCATACTTGCTTTCTGTATTACTGCAAAAAAAAACATTTCTGTGATTTTATTAAATTTTTACGTTTTAAGGTTCCGACATTGACATTTCCTAATCTAATCTTATTGACTTGTTCAGAAGTAGAGTAGAGTTAGCCTGGCGAAACACTACATAATCAAGAAATTACGGCATACGTTTTCACGTACATGGTCTTCTCTAATGTATTCTTTCTAGCTCTATATTTTAGCAAAACATTAACCTATATCCCACGAAAATATAACCACTGCTCGTTACTCTTCTATGGTATAATGTAAGGGTCGATATAATCTATGTGGTAAATTTCAGAAACCTGTCAAAGTATAAAATAAATGTTAATGGGCGTTGATAGGTTAAATTTGAACTTTCCTTCGTTTATATTTTTTTAAAGAAGCATATTTACTTATTTCTGCATTTTTCCTGTGTCCTAAATATTATTATATATCTTTAGAAATAATAAAGCCCGTTCCAATTGAGAAGGCGAATGCAAATGATACACAACGGCAAAAGTGGGCTTTGTAATCTATATTTTACTTAACGCTTACATACCAGGTAAATGACCAGTGGCGACAATACCAGTTTAAGCGGATTCAAAGAGTAGGTAGTTAGGACTACGTAGCAAGAGACCGCATTGTCTGAAAAATGCTCGTCTTATCAGATGGAACAAGCTCTACACCTTTAATGGACTGGTTTCAACTGTTTCCTTACATTTTGAAAGTATACAGGGTGTCGCATAACTCGCCATAAAACGCATTGTAGCGCTGCTCAGCAGTGTATACTAAATATAAAACTGCTAAAATATTTATTTTTCGAATGGTAGTTTCTTCACATGAAGCACGACAAAGAATGGAAACTGTATAATGTCTGTTGTATGTCCTACGCAGCCAGCCTCGGTGGTCTAGTGGTTAGCGCATTTGCCTTTAGATACAAGGGTCGCGGGATCAAACCTGGCCAAGGACGGCGAGATTTTTCTAGCGGGGAAAAATCTGAAAATGCGCCTTCTGTCGGATAAGAAGTAAAGCCGTAGGTCCCGTGCCACTGCGATGTGTGACACGTTAAAAATCACTACTGGAGTTGAAATTACCCCAGATAGGGAAAATTCTTAGTTAGGGTGTACAATGGGCCATACGGCCTAAGTGCATAGACATGCTTGGAAAACCGCGTCCTAGATATCGCTCTTTCAAAGCAAGCAAGCAAGCAATGTCATACGGAAATTATTTTTGCAGTTACTATGGAAAACCATTAGAAAACAGTCATTACATCATTATTATTATTATCTAGGCCAGTCGACACTCTTGATAACACAAATAAACTATTGAACAACTAATTTCCATACCACCGTGAGGTAGAGTTTGTTTTATTAATCTTGCTTATTTACAATCTAGGAAGGTCAAGGTAAGTCTTGCGGTCATTGCCTTTTTAATCTTCTGGCGACGGTAGGTTGGTTGGAAAGATGTCCTATAAGTTGATTTCCATGCCCTGCTAAGTTGTTGATGTACGCGCTTGCAATCGTCTGAATCTCGCTAGCTACGTACGGAATCCTCAGATCATTGTGGGGGGTTTCGTTCGTGATATACCATGGAGCATTTGATATTGTTCGAAGGATCTTTGATTGACATCTCTGCAAAATTTTTGTGTGGGAGGCCTTGCCGTAGCCCCATAGTTGTATCCCATACGTTCGTATAGGTTTTAAAATAATTTTGTATCACAGTAATATATTCGCTAGGGATAATGGGAATTGCCTTCCTATTAACCAGTTCATTTGTTTAATTTTGAGGTCTATCTGTTTTCTTTTAGTTTTAATGTGAGTGTTCCAATTGAACTTTTGATCTAGATGCAGCCCAAGGTATTTAACTTTGGTCTTCTGAGGTATTACGCATCATTAATTCTAGATTGTGGACATACAACACGTCTGTTGATAAAAAGGTAGAGTTGCCGGCGCTTTTTCTTTATGTAGTATCCGCAATAGACTTAATCCATAGTTGAAAAAAGTAGTTATCAATCTTTTTCAGGAGAAAGAATAAAAATAACGGACAGAAACTAATCAGAATTTAAAATGTTTTGTTAATTAATGGAACTGTTCAAAAAAATGACCACCACCAACATTATGACATTCTGCACATTTCACTGCAAGTGGACTTTGTACTCGTTGGAGCATGTCTCCGTTTAAAATTGAAGCCGCTTGGTTGATACATTGTTCACTGGTTAAATATTCTTTCGGCTTCGTGAAAGTTTCTATTGGCTTCAGCAAAAATAAAAACTACTTCAGTTTTTCCTACAAAGTTCAACCATTCGCCATAATTATTGTTAGTAGTCACTCGACCCCCATTGCTATTTAAACTAATATTATGTAAAGTTATAAAATTTAAATATGTACAAAAAGTAGTATTTAGCCTCCCATTAAAGCACACAAAATTTTGTGAAGAAATATCAAGTCGTTCAAAAGTTAGTAGGGGGGAGGGCATTTTACGACCGTATTGTATAAATTACTTTTTTTTCGTCACAGACTACGTGGTTTATAAATTTCATTGCAAGTACAATATTTTCTGAGTGAAAAGAAAGGATTGTACAGTATTTACCAAACGCTTACTAAATTATATAACCACCACTAACCTGGAAAAACTGAAAGTTTTATGAAATACACAAACTAAGTCTTTTCGAATGCATATTTATAAGATTATTGTTTTCATCCTCTACATTCAGCCCGATGTTATTCGACGCGTTATGCTAATTCTATATTTTCAACTAGATTTTCACAAACCCTGAATTATCTCCAAAACGGTTGCTTTTGAACATTGATGCCTCTTTAGTTGTTTTTGTTCCATTCTAATATACTTAAGAGGAAAATTAAACAAGTAATGAATGTTAAAGACATTGTATTTGTCATCCACCGTATCAAACATTTCTAGTGTAACTATCTGTACCAAATTACGCACACACATTAGGTTAAATGAACAATATCAGCAAAAAATTCTCAAAATAGACCCTTACAAGGCAAGCCAAATGAGTGAAACAAAGCGTGTAGTGATCGTGAGATGTAATAGGATAAAGAAGAGAAGGAAAGAAAAATTTCATCTTCATTACTTTCTAGTGAAATTTTCATAATATATCATTTTTCATGTAAAATTCTCTTTGTTCCGACCTTCATTACACGAATTTACCTTAAATATTGTTTTTAAATTGTTACTCGTAGCCAAGTAATCACATTTCCATCTTTTCACGTTTGAATTCGCATTCGACGAGCCGTCAATTTAAAATTCCCCAAGCCTCTTTTGTTCTATTTTTTCGAAAAGTAATTCAAACGCGCACAATTAATGGACGCGAAAAATTATATTAAACGTCTCATTTAAAATATACCATTAAAATCGGCATATCAAAGTTAAAGCTTCGACAACTTTTTAAAATTTAAATGTCAATGGTTTTCAAAGGCAAATATTTTACTAAAATTCCTTTAACTTCAACACAAAAGCGAAGGAAAGAAGCACAGAAGGTTATGTTTGCATCCGTAGTATCCTCAAAATGAATAGTACCTTCGCAACAGAATTTATGCTTGGCAACATTAATTTAATTAAAAAATTTACTAAACAAACATCTGTTCATTACTGAAATCAAAAAATTATAAATGTTTGCAGAAAAAAGTTAATTTAATTAAAATTCTTAGTTTCTTTCCGTGTGTATATTAATTTTTAATTAGCCTGAAGGTTAGTTACGCTTGAAGTCTATTCAAATAAGGAATTTAATTTCATCATTTATGACAATTTAGATTAATTTTTGGTTCAATTATGTTGAAGCATTACTTATAAGAATATATTTTTCTAGGTTTCAATTCTCAACTCAAAATCGAATAGTGTTATCTCATTAAGGTTTAATTTCTTAACCGATTCACGGTAACTTCTTCTATCGCTTCACAGACAAAAAAGATGTTCGTAGCAAACCAATTTGTTCCAAATTGCTCTCGAGTTTAGTTCCATCTAATTTATTTTGCGTTTTCTAAATATTTATCCGCCTCATGTCAAGCGAAAGCTTATTTTCTGGCCATTCTCGTTTTCTGTGTTTCCATTATATACGCAGGCAGCGCGATCAGATTGAACCTTATTATCAAAATCAAACAATAAACATGACAAGGAATATTTCCCAATCTTCTTACATTTAAAATGTACATTCGCTCATAAACAATTTAAAACTGTCTGAATATCAAAAATTTACTGCCTTGTATTTTCAATACGAAAACTCTTGTTAGGCTTTCAGACCGAAAAGCTCCACGGGAAAAATTAAAGATGTTTTAATAAGTTGGCGCTTCTTCGAAGCCCCCGCAAAGCATAATTTAAAATGTTTGCGATAAACAAGCCACGCTTTACAAGTCATCTTAAAGATCTAATTAAAAATTTAATTAATCCTAAAAAGCACGCACTGTAATTTGTCGTGGACGACTAATAACAAGAACACACAGATTAAGGCTAATGCAAAATTTTACGCGGATTTAACATGCATTGCGAGTAACTAATTGTTCGATGCATGATACACTTTCATTTAATTTCAATCATTACGTTAAACGCAGAATATTAAAATGCGTACGTTTAAGCTCTCTTTTACGACTCTCCCCAATAGTTTTTAAAAATACAAAGGTTACATTGGACGTCGAATTTCGATCTTTTACGAACAACGGAGAAATCAAAAAAGCCATTGTATTGGTTTTTCCATGCAGAGATGCGTGCAATTTACTAGAACTAGGGTATGTTTGGTTTAAAATTTCCATTAGGAGAAAATTGAGCGCCATTATGCCACTTCTGTCTCTTAATATTGCGTACTCCTCACACTTTTCAATTTCCGAACGTTTCAGGGGCCGTTAAGTCGTCAGAACAATTTTCCTAATGTACGTCTAATGTAGGTAACTGGAAGAAGTGGCTGCTGCAAAAGTCGGGGCTTTTACCGAAGAGGAAAAAAAACATGTTTTCTCGCAAAATAAACTGATTTTTCCTCCCCGAGCGAGTTCATTTGTTTACAGCGTCCTGGAACTGCGCATTTATTACGGGTTTTGTTTGAAGAGCCCTTATGAAGATGAACGAGAAAAATTCAGATTAAGTTGCTGCAAAACAAAGTGAATTACTCTATTGTTTGTGCAATGCTGTTTACTAATACTGTTTTGCTGATAAATAACCCCTTGTAATTAACTTTCCTCAATGCTTCATAAATCAAACACCTAACAGTTTAAGTTGAACCGTTTTTAGTGTGGTTTTAGTTAAATCAATGCAGAAATTAATTGAACGTAGATTTAAAATCTCCAGAAAATTGAAAGGTCAAGCATAGGCTGGTATGAATAACCCTGAACTATTACGTATTCGGTTTTGTAAATAAATCAATAGACTGTAAACGAGCGGGTTGTTTCATGTAACGGATATAAATAATTATTTGGTAATTTTCCTGAATTAAGCGTTTCGCTACAATCGAAGAATAGAAACATGATTTTCTATAAAATTGTCTAAGTAAAACTACGAACAGTTCAAAGCAGCATACCAAACACAGGCAAATAACATCTAACCCAACAGAAAAAAAATATGCGACTAGAAGAAGGCGTAAATACTAAGAAATATTAAGGTATATAGAGGTAAGATTATGTAACTGAAGCAACGTATATATATATATATATATATATAAAAGGAGAAAAGCTGAATTTTCACAATTACTTGAAATGAAGAGGCATTGCGGAAAACAGAATTGTAAACAAGGAAAGGAAAAACGTAGAAACAAAATGAAAACATTACTAAGAGATTGGGAGGAAAAGAGAGCGAGGCAAAGAAATTGTATATCTGAAAAGAATTTCAGGAGATAACCCAGTTTAATAAAAACCAATTTTATTATGAAGTAGTTTATTGTGTTATGTAATTCATTTTTTAAGTAAGATACTAAATAAATTACTTTGTAAATTCAGAAAATGCCTGACTGTTCGTAAACCAATAGGATTGAAAGGAGACGGTTCAAGTTTACGAAACTTTGAAGTAATTCCCAACCAGCACGAAATTTAGAACACCTAAATACCAAATCTATTACTGATGACTCAAATCATTGTTTTCAACATAAAATAGCGGTCTTTAACTTTTTGATTCATAGATTAGTTGCTTTTCCATGAAAACCCAATCAATACCGAATTGAATATCGGTACATCAAAAATATTGCTTCTTATAGTGGTTTCTCTCATGATTGCTAATTTAATTAGAAAATGTAAATTGAGATTGAACAATGGTAATTTATCAAAATTCTGTTTAATTGTTTAACCAAGCGCCTTGATAAGATATGTAAACAATCAATTACAGAATTGTATTTTGTTCAAACAACTACATTCGAATCTTTTTAGGAAACCTTAAGTCCTTAAAGATAAAGTAATAACTTTAGAAAAGTCGGATAATTGACTGTAACTGTTCACTGTAACTGAAAATATATTGCAAAGACTATATACAGGGTATATCAGAAATAGGTAAATATTTTTTTTTATTTCTCCCTGTTTATATACGATCTGTCCTATGAGGACAATAAATAAATTATATAGCAACATTAAACTAAACATAACAACACTACGCTAAACAAAATTAACATGTGACAATTACCCATTGGTTCATACCTTCATATTCTACCATCTTACTTAACATTTGTCTTATTTACCGGTAATGTTAGTTTATTATCAGTTAACTAAATCTGTTTCCTAGATCTGATGGCTTGAATCTTTTAAGTCTACGTGTATCAGTATGTTCTGTGAGTAACCTTTTGGCTAGTCTATTGGGATGCACTTTAAGTCTGTTACTGTATTTCACACTATGATTTTAGACTTCTTCTTTCACAGTTGGAATTTGTAGATCACTTCTTATTATGTCATTTGTAAGCAACCACGGAGCATCAACTATTGTTCGTAATACTTTTGATTGATACCTTTCAAGGATTTCAATGTTGGAGGCGGACGCGGTGCCCCACAGCTGCACTCCATATAACCACACTGGCTTTAGCACTGCTTTATATATCAACATTTTGTTTTTTAGAGTGAGTTGTGACGATCTTCCTATTAACCAATATAGTTTACTGTATTTACAACCGAATTGTTTCCTCTTATTCCAAATGTGGGTACTCCAAGTTAACCTGCGGTCGAGGTGAATTCCGAGATACTTGGCACTCTTTTCTTGTGATAACAGCCTGTTGTTTAGCGTGACTGGTGGGCATGTTTCTCTCCTCATAGTGTATGTTATTTGGATAGATTTTTGTTCATTAACCTGTATCCGCCGTCTTTGAAGCCAGTCTTGCACTTTATTGAGGTGATTCTGTAGTATTCTGGACGCGACTCCTGGGTTGCTGTGGGATGCTATAATTGTAGTATCATCTGCAAAGGTGTCTGTTGATGTAGGAAGGTCTGCAGTAATTAACACATATAGTAACGGTCCCAGCACGCTTCCTTGTGGAACGCCCGAGGTGATTGCCTATATATCTGTGTAACTCATCCTGATGTTTAACAACAAACTGCCTTTCGCTTATATAGGATTTTAGGATGCGAACTGTGTTGTGAGGTAAGTTTTGTTTAAGCTTGAATAGTAGGCCAGTGTGCCAGACCTTGTCAAAGGCCTGAGTCACATCGAAAAAAATGGCTGTACAGTATTTTACATTTTCCAGGGCTTCGTTAATGTCGCGTACAACTCTATGAACTTGTTCCGTCATTGCATGGCTTTCTCTCAACCCAAATTGGTGTTCAGGAATTAGCTGTCGTTCTAAAAGCACTGGCTTAATTCTTTTTAATAGTAGTTTTTCAAATATCTTTGATATGATGGGTAGCAGGTTTATAGGGCGGTATGATTTCACTTGTTCAGGATTTTTCCCAGGTTTTGGAATTAAGATTATTACGGCTACCTTCCAATGTAATGGATAGTGCTCCAGCCTTAGTGCCGCATTAAACAACATAGTTATAAGTCTGATTGATTTCTCTGGGAGTTCCTTTAGTGTCCGGCCTGTTATAAAATCCCATCTTGGAGCATTTTTTTGCATTTAGGTCATGATATATGATATTTCGTACCACGTTTACCTTAAACTTTTTGATTGGTAGTTTTAGTTGGTCTGGTGTTTCCAGATATTGTTGTATCTGCTGCTCTTCTGCTTGCGAGATCTCCCTTGGGAACGGCGGAAATACTATTTTTAGGTGTTCAGAAAACGCTTCTGTCCTTTCTTTATTTGATTTGGCCCAACTACCATCGTCCAGTCTAATTGGTGGGATATGCTCCTATGGTTGCTTGAGTTTTTTTGTCGCCTTCCATAGCGAATATTCTGTTGCCTCCGTTGCCGTTAACCCTTGCAGGTATCTTTGCATAGCTTCGTTTTTTTGTTCGTATAGCAACTTTTTCAGCTCTTTTATACATTTATTTAGTTTGGCTTTGACGTGTAGTGAACGAGTTTGCTGCCATTGTTTCCTTAGTTTTCTTTTTTCACTAATTTTTGTTTTGACATTTCTTGAACAGTTCATTGGTTTGTAGGATGCTTCATCTTCTGGTGTTGCCTTCCATGCCGCTGTTTGTATTTGGTTGTTTAGGTCTTCTACTGCAGTTTCTAGATCCTCTTTTGTCTTGAGCTGTATATTATCGTTTGATTCACTAGACAGTACTTCTCTGAAGATATCCCAGTTGGTTTTGTATTGCGAAATGAAGGTTCTCTGTTTTCGTAGAATCTGCGCAGATATTGTAGCAATCACTGATCTGATGTCAGTTCCAGGCATGGCTGTATACTTAAGCAGTTTGCGGCGATTTCTTTAACCACACAAAAGTCTATTAAGTCAGGTACCTTTCTCCGATCGGTGGGCCAATGAGTTGGTTCACTAGTAGCTAACGGAGTAAGATTGTTTTTTTGCATCGCTAAATATAACTGTCGGTCTTTTGGAGTTAGAACACGAGCTCTAGAACCCCACCAGGGGTGTTTGGCATTATAGTCACCCCCAGCAATAAATCTATAGCCAAGGGTATTAACGAACTGCGTATACTGTTCTTTTTTTATAGTATGCTTGGGTATATAGCTGCAAATGTGATAGGTCCTAACTAGTCTTCTACTGTAACACTAGTGCCTTGAAGGTAATCTTCCTCGTAGTTTGTGTTTACATGATGTTTTATTGTTGTTTTGATAATTAGTGCAGTACCCCCATGAGCTGTTCCATCTAGGTGTTGCGTGTGGTAGACAGTGTATTTAGGAAACATGAGGTAACTTTTATTTGTAAAATGTGTCTCGGAAATAAGCATTATATCTATATTGTTGATGATTAAAAATGTTTTAAGTTCTTGACTTCTTCGTGCCAAGCCATTAGCATTCCAGATACCGATTTTGAATGAGCTATCCACTAGAAGGCTTCGCTAAGAGAGCAGTGATAATGTTTAGCATGGAGTCTAGCCTTCAGTTAACTTGTTTACTAGTTGCTCTAAACGACTAAATCTATCATCCTGTTGTTTGGGTTCTGTTGTAATGCGTTTTTGATTGTTTTGCCATGGTTGCTGTGGCTGATTATTGTTTAATGTTTGTGTGTAAGAGATATTTGGTTGTGTATAGCTTGAAGCTTGCTTGTGTTCTGTACTGTGGGTTTACTTGTGTAATTTGCTGTATAGATCTTTTTTCCTGTTGCGCTAGATACAGTTTTTGTTAGAGCTGCTTTCTTATGGTACACCCTTTGTAGATGGCTGGGTTCATTTAAACTGTAGAAGGTTATTACCTAATTGTAAAGTAAATCCAAAGTGGTAAACACGTAAAAACTTATTTGGTTTGTGATAAACTACGGAATTGGGTGGAATTACCTAATAGTATTGGTTTGTGGCAGGTGATAAGAAATTTTTGCACTTCTATCTTACTCTCCTTTGCATAACATGTCTTTGAACTCAAATTTTTGTAATCTACCATCGGATTTAATATTTGTACCTATTTCTGATACACCCTGTGTAATATTGAGATTAGGTTAACACAATATGTAGCTCACTTCAAAAATTATAGGTTTAGGAAATCAAGCGTGCTACTAATAACTAGAAGATCTAAAATTGTTAAACGATTTATTTTCAACAAAATAACTGAATCGCTGTTACTCGAGCACGTATTTAAAAAAACAGGAATCTTTCAGGTTCAGATGGTTTGCTAATATTTAATTCAGATCCAATTAATTTCTTGAAAATAATCCCTTAATATGAAGCACGTCTCGTAAGAGATAAAGCACTCTAAAAAGAAGAAGATTAGGAAGCATACGAACATTAATAAAAATTTAATATATTTAAGACTTTGTTAGTCGATTAGCACTGACTTCCATTGTTGACTAGGCAAAATTACTCTTCACAGGTATTCCTCAATTAAAGATACTTTAGCCCAAGTTCATCAGTTCGTACTGAGGATGGCAACTTAGTTGCCGAAATACGTCTTAGATGTTCTAAATATCGCGGTGGTAAGAGGTTTTCTCAAAACTAACTAATTAATAAACTGCTAGATTAACAAAAATAAACTACTAGGTCATAATCAGCAGTCGAATAACAATATATCGAAAAATTAAAGATAGAACGCCGGACTGGAAAGATATCTGTTGTACAATACGTTATAAATTTATATCTATAGTAGGTTAGACAGAATGGAAAATACTTTATTCCCAAAAATTTCTAAGAGCCTCTGGTAATCTTCAAGGTACACTGCAAAAACTTACAGATAAGACTGATAGGACGCGGTTTTCCAAGCATTTCTAAGCACTGATGGCTGCAGTGCTTAGATGTGGTTGGGAAACCGTGTCCTAGATCTCGCTCTTTCAAATACACTACAGTACAATACAGTACAATACAATTGTGGTATTGCCAAAAGTCTCATATACGAGGCTTATTCAAAAACTAAGGGCTATTTAAAAATGCCCGTGGAATGAGGAGCGTAGTCAGTTTGGTACTTTGTGGAAGTGCTTTAGTGGTTGATGAGCTAGCCACACCTCACTTTACTGTGGTTCTATCACTGTATTCAGTTATAAAATACTGCGCTAACATGAACACTACGATTGAAAATTCTGCCAAGTGTGATGTGCGCACTGTGATTCGTTTTCTCCATACCAAATACAAAATGCCGCCGAAATTTACCATCAAATATGCGACGTTTATGATTTAGGCATCATGAGCCAATGAAAGGTCAGACACCTGTGAAGGAATTTCACAGGTTGCCGAACAAACGTGCACGGTGATGAACCAAGTGTGAGACTTTCTGTTGTCAACGACAACCTTGTAGAAAAAGTGAAAGAGAGAATTGTCGCGAACAGACTACAGTACCACAAACTTTATCTGAGGAGGGCACCAAAGGTGTTAGCGGGGATTCACAGAAACCAGCGGATGGCCTCCGCAACAACCTTGCTACATCGCTGCGAAACAGGTAGCGATAAATACCTGTTCTATGGTAAAGTAGGTTGATTTTTTGTTACGTGGTACAACAGTTAATGCAGAAGTATATGGTGAGACCTTTAGAAAGTGGAGAAGGGCGATTCAGAACAGAAGGCGCAAATTGTTGAACTCTGGACTTCACACGGCGGCTCGCACTATGCAAGTCATTGAGGAATTAGCAATTCAATTTTTAACCATCCCGCATACAATTGCGACTCAGCGTCGAGTGACTATCACCACTTCCTCCATCTTTAGAATCTATTAAGAACCACCGATCGTCTTCTCGGTGGAATTTAAATAACGGTAACAAACTGGGTTTGGTCACAGCTACACAAAACCTTGTACCACGATATGATAAATGTGTAAATTCGAATGTACAGAAATCTACGATTAGATCATAATACTTTTTTAAAATTTACATTTTCGGCTCTTAATTTAAGAATAAACTTCATACATTTGCTAATTTATTATTGTCGAGGCAGTGAATCATACAATCAAGTGTGGAAAGTGGAAATGGTGGGTTCTAAATGCCTACATCTTCTCTGCTATTTATGCGACTTGGATTCAACATTAAGCTGTAGGTCTCCCATGCTTCTACCTTAGCAGTCTACAAATAATGCGTGTTAGCAAGGGGTGCCGGCAAGTAGCAGTAGGAGGTGAAAGCTGTTAAATGCGGACTATATACAAAGAAACGGCAACAAACTTGAAATCGGGTGTATCGACCATGCAATACAACAATTTAGTGCACACGTGTATACGCTCTAACTTTCAATTTAACTCATCTAAGAACTGCAAATGTGTTTGAAGCTGAATCTTACATTCTGAGAGAGAGACCTCAAAAAAGCCAATAACTATAAATGAAAGAAGACTTGCTACACATTTCAAAACCCTGCAAGAACACAAAACATATTAAGGCCTTATCCTCTTAAAGAAGATAACATCTAAATAAGCATTATCCTTTACAGTGAATACGTCGTTGTGGGTAGTACATTCCCATGTGAGTTTTTCTATTAAGTAGCGAAAAGCTCGTGCAATTTTATGCTTTACTTTGGAAACATTTAAACCATTGTTAAAAGGTGAATTGTATTCGTCTTTTAACTACGTAATATTTGTCTGTAATATACAATTCATTTATGAAATTGTGTTTATTTATCGTCTAGATTCATAAGTAATTCACTGTTTTACTAAATATAGACTAATATCTTCATATAAACATATAGTACAAACGTTGTAAAAATAAACCAAAGGCGGAGTAACTATTGCCCTCGGCTAACTAGATGGCACGAGAGACTGAAGTAAGGAGATTTCGCTTCTTAGAAGAAAACGTGAATAGTAAACAAACTTGCAGTGTCTACTACCTGCTCTGGAAACATTTATTACTATATGAGGGATGATTACATATGAAGGATTAAAATTTCAGTTGTATTTTGACATTGTTCTTGAACGTGCTCAGAGGTGCTGCCGTATCATTTGTGAATTTTTTCGAGTTATTGTTACTGATGGTCTTTTTACGGTTACTAATATTTTGTTAATTATCATTATTAATATTGTGTGTTGCTGTTGTCAGTGTCCGCTGTTTTGTGGTCTACTCGCATAATATACTCAGTGACATGGAAATCGCAACACCAAGAAGGTGTAGGAATTTTTTGACCAAACTTGGCAGAAACGTTTAACTACTAAAAGGTAGCAATTAATTAAAATTTTAAAGAAAAAGAACAAAATATAAACATAATTTTTTATTAATAATAGGCTGGTCCCCCCCCCTATTGGTTACACACTCCCCCACTCTTTGTGGCATCGATTCAAGCAGATGGTCGATTTCCTTTTGAGGTATTGTGTCCCCAGCAACCTGTAATTCGTGCTGTAGAGCTTGCAGCGTCTGCGGGGGATGCAGCAAGTTCCTCAGTCTTCTCCCCATAATGTCCCAAACATGCTCGATGGGCGAAAGATCAGGAGATGGGGAGGCCACGGCAAGAGATTGACATTATCCTCTGCAAATCGGTCCATAGAACGTCTTGCAATATGGGGACGGGCATTATCCTGCTGGAAAAGTGGGTCTTCCAACTGCTGAAGAAATGGAAGAATATGGGTTTCTACCACCTCATCCATATATCGCTGGGCGTTCATATTGCCTCGGATGAATAACAAACGGGACCTACTCCCATAAGTTATAGCACCCCATACCATAAACCCCACAGTTTGGTGCACATGCTTCGCCACAGAAGATTCAACATTGCAACGTTCCTCATGTGTTTGTCTGACCCTCATACGGCCATCATGCATCCCTAAACAGAATCGAGATTCATGACTGAACACCACCCTATGCCACTCTAGGTTCCAGTGCACAAGCAACCTACAAAACGTTGCTGTCGGTGTTGAGCCGTTAATGGTAACACAAGATGTGGCCAATAGGATTGCAAGCCGAAATCTCTGATACTGCGGTAAACCGTTCGAAGGGTTACAGGACGACCTTCGTTATCTAACCATTGATCGGCAATTGCTCTGGTACTGGAGAATCGGTCTCTTGTTGCCATAAGTCGAAGATGGCGGTCTTCCACCTCATTTGTTCTTCATTGCCCCCCGGTTCCGCTTCTGCGACGTTCCTAACCCTCCACAATCCATGCCTGGTAGCAGCGCATGATGGTGGATTGGTTCCGGTTAAGGCGATTTGCAATTTCTCTGAACGAAAAACCACCTTCGCGCAAACCAACAATACGATCTCTGTCGAATTCGCTTAATTAACGGTAATTTCCACGGTGGCACACTCTAGGCATGATCACACTCTCAAAACAAATCAAAAGCGAAAACAATAAAGAACTGAACAAAATCTCGCAAAACATGTACCTGATAAAATTGTTAGAAAAAAACTGAAAGAACTGTCAGATAGGCCATTATCACTTGATCCATATGGATGAAATTTTAATCAGTTGCTACCTTTTAGTAATTAAACGTTTCTGCCAAGTTTGGTAAAAAATTTTCTACCCCTTCTTGGTGTTGCGATTTCCATGTCACTGAGTATATATTCAATTTTATACGCAATCAACTCCAATCGTGCTGTTATTATTACTTTTGCATTATTTCGTATTATAGCATAGTACAGCGTGTTCCCAATGTGGAAGAACCGGTTTTATGCAAAATATTAATGCAGGGATTCCAGTTCAATTAAGCAAATTTGCTTGGAAGGACGCATTCCTGCCTCATGCCGTTTCGTCAGCAGAATACAGTAATTACAAGGTAGAGTTGGCAAAAAAGGATCATAAGCATCGCAACATCACCGTTTGTCCATGGTCTATGTCACAGTAAGTAATTTTCGTATATCGTAGACTATCTGTTGTATAGCGGAGCGCTGTGGACGCCGGTCAAACGGTATTCGTAGTCCAGTACAATCCGCGCTGGTCAGTACTTCGATGGGTGGACCAATATAGTGGCATATGCAACCGGTCGTGCTTCGGAGGGTACGTAAAACAGTCGGTCCCGGTTGTCATACAAACATCTTTGACAATCGTAAACCTTGTAGTGGAACTTCTCTCCTCTGTTCGACGGGTTACGCTAACCTCCTGCCCGGTATACGTGCAAAGAGGGCTCACAGAACCTACCCGTTGTAGATACTTAACAGGCCATTGGCCTATACACAGACGAAGAAGAAGAAGAAGTAGACTCTATCATATACGAAATTTACTTACTACCTTTCAATATTTCAATTCTATTACGTTTGATTTCGTTCTAAGTAAGTTCTTAATCATGTATTACGTTCATATAGATGATATGAAAGAAATATGATCGCTTTAAAGTCAGTGGCTCTCAAAAAAGGGTGACACAAAAGCATTTTTGTCATTAAAAGACACTACAAATCAGTTTAATCTTCTCGTGATAAATAACGGTAAACTATGTATTGCTTAATCCACAAACTTGTTTTACTTTTACCGAACCTAAACTAAAACAAGATATAGCTATAAGTTCACATTAAAACGTTTACCTTGTAAAACTACAATGAACAATGTTTGAGTATTAAGATATGGATATCCACACCGAATGGGTGAGTTGCAGTACAAATTTCATAGTTGCAATTCTTTGAGTAATCGAACACCACGGCATTGTTTTAGAAGTGAACGCTCATCTTCTAAACTACTTCGCTTTGTAGTTTTAATCTTTTCTCAGGAAATACCTGAGAAAGAGTGTTAAATTTCAATAACGGAACAAAAAGGCTGACGGGGAAACTTTCTATAACTATACCTTCTAAAGGTAAGAATAAACTTTTTCCGCTATTTGGAGGAAATCTTGTGATATCACCAGTTTAATCACAGTGAGTATGGTATTCAACACTACAAGAAAAGAATTAGCACCGTTTAATCTACTAAAGCATTTAACATTATATAGGCCCTATGTAGTGCTGAAAATATTATCAATTGACAGAAATAGTTTTCCATAAATTCATCCAAAATAATACAATAATGGAGCCTGGTAACCGTAGCGCAATAACTACGTTTAAACCGCAAAGGATTGGTCTAATTAAAAAATCTTATTGAGACATAAACTTCTTTGCTGAAAACATACTTCCCGTAATTTAGAACGTGCTTAAATGGCATTTCTAGAATTCCTTTCCCGTATGTTTCGCCAGTAAAAATAAAATACGTAATATTTTTCCTGCTTCCTGCCGAATTCCAATTATTTATAAATATATTGTAAGAAGCGCGAAATACACGAAAAAATGTATTTTATTGAATTCCCCATCAATCAATTCTATGTCAATCAGAGAAACTACCCTACATTTACCCACCCTATTTATCTAACTTACTTACAAAATGGGTTGGATAAGAATCAAAAATCGTTCATTCCAAGCGTCAATAATTCCTATAAACACGTCTGAACTTTTCAGTGCCATTAGGAGCGTAATTACGCGCACTTAGCATTCACCACTACTACTTCAAGTAGCTATTTTTCTTTCAGCCATCATCAAACAGCGTTCGGTTCACGTGTACCCCTTTGACATCGACCTTGCCCTATTTACTCATGTGTATGCGTTCATCCTTTTTATTATTCCAAAATCTGATCATGTAACAAGGGCGTCTATCCCGAATCATGTCGGGGTTAAAACCAGAGGCGGAGAGCGGATGGATCGCTGACCTGAAAGGTCACTTCAGATCCGGTGCTGAAATTTTGAATTTTCTTAAGAGAAAGGGTATCGTGTTAAGGAATTAATAAGGTGTAAATGGAAATCTAAAAATAGCTGACACTGAATGTACTAGATTGGGTATCATTAAATGTATTATTTACTGACGGAACTAGCCTAAAATTACCTTATGAATAAAAAATAAATCGACTTGGCGAAAGTGATACAGGACTACAAGTTCCCCATTTTCCCCGAGAAACCTTCAAGTGTGTGTGCGTTTGTGCGTGCGTGTATTTGACCTTAACCTAGATAATCGAATTAAAAACTGATAATCGATCTCTATATCGAGGTTTTATTCGGAAAGGAACAAACTTGTACAATAACTCTTAATTGTAGGACCTGTATTTACTAAATACACATCCGCCTATATCCCAATTATTAACATAAATCAATGAAACTGATGATACCGCAGAATTTGATATATCAGCGCCGGGCTAAAAATAACCGGAAAACGTTTGCCCTCTAGCTGAAAAACTACATCATAAAACGAAGAGCGAAAGGAAACTCTTACCCGGGGGCGACAAATTGTAAATATTGACAAACCGAGCGATGAAAAGGCACAAATTTCCCAAAAAAATATAAATTAGACCCCTTAAAATTACAGCTACCCTCGAAACAAATTCTTGATAACCCCTAATTGAGTAGTAAACAAAGCAAAGCTAGCGTATTTTTGCCAGTAATTGGCCGAAAACAGCGCGAAATTTAAATTACGTGTAGGACAGCTTAAAAATTAGCAAATTTTAATAGAAATCGACTTACCAAGGGTTGTTTAATCGAAGTATATGTAGCAGAATTCGTTTTAACGCCAACCACCGTAAGAGCAGCACGGTAGCCAACTTAATGTGATAAAATAGTACCGAAAACGTGAAATGCCCAATGGTCGATTGCGCATATTCGGATATCCAAAACAAGCTGGAAATTTGAGCTTCGCGATGTTTCGGTATATAAAGCTCCCTCCGATCCTGCAAGCTTCTTACACTGTTCCTGCTGGCAGGGACCTTTCCGGAGGCGCCCTCAGGCGCCAGGATCCGCCAATTCCACTTCATATTGATTTTCCCGCCCTTGTTTTGTCTTTCTCTCGCAAATCAGTAATAAATTATTATTCTCTCTCCGTTAGATCTTATTCTAATAGCTAAGTACACATGGATTTTTAATGCGGAACTAAAAAGGGAATTTATTTTTAGAAACCAAGGAACAAGGAGGCGTTTTTCCAAAAAAAAGAATTTTCCGCCGCTTTCATAAAGCTTTTTCTGAAGACTGTCTTCGACATTTATGCTTTCTTAGGTCGAACTCTGAGTATGACATTACGTTGTGCACCTGAATCTTCGATCATTTGGATTAAAGGTGGCCCGTAACTGCAGATATAATGTAAATGACGTGGTTAGAACGATATATGATACAAGTTTTGGTGGTTTAGCCTAAAACGGAACTATTATTATTCCGGATTTAAAACCGAAACCCACAGTACGCAACTCTATCCACATAAACCAAAATATTCGGCTTGTAAACTCAGTATCTGTTTCACTGAAGCTTTAATTTCAACTTGTATTTTGGGTGATTTTAAGTAATTATAATAATCTCTTTTCAGAATATTAAACAACGATATCAAAGCTACAAATAGTTTTTGCACGCTCTTATAATCTACCGAAATTTCCTTGTTCAGGCACAATTTCTTGTATGTATTCAAGAGTAAATCGGTACAATTAATATTACATACACTTTGGTGTTGACAAATTGATTCAAGGGATTTTAACTAATCAAGTTTAGTTAGATTTTAATGATGAACGAAGCAGTTCACCCTAATACTTTAAACCTAGCTTTAAATGCTCACAAAATAATGGAATGCAATGTAAATACTAAGTGATTACTGGAAAATCACTTACACACCAATTACGAGCCAAAACACTAATCGGGAACCTTCTCACATTCTGAAGGTTACAATCCTCTCCGTTCTCATCCAAGCCAAAAACTTTAAAACCAAGGAATAATTAAACAAAATCCATTTATTGAAATGTATATACGGTGGTCCACCGAAAACGAAACAGGCATGATTTGTGATATTAAAACCCCAATTCTTCGAAAAACAACCGTACCCGTCCCAGAAGGATAAATGATACAGCTATTCCTATCGATCACCTATCTTCAACCCGAAAATTGAGGTGACTTTTACCCTGAAATTACAAATCGCCAGGGCTATCAAATGACATACCATTTGAAAGCCTGATGAATTTGTTTTTATTTCATTTTTTGATTCCGAGCATTAGTTCCTACGGAAATGCAATCCAGATTGTCAGGGTAGTAAATGTTCGAAATGAGCATCACCAACGTCCATACAGTAATAAAAGTTGTGTTCAGAATGTCGTCGTACATTCTGAAGCATTTGTGGGGTGATTACACGACATGTGTTGATTATACATTGTCGTAAATCTGCTAAAGAACCGGGTTGAGTTGCACAACTTTTACTATTAAAATATCTCCACAAAGAAATCTAGCGGAGATAAATGTGGCGACCATGCAGGCCATTTAATAACGCCTCCCATTCCAATCCATTGAGTGTTGAGTATGTATCTCATGAAATATCCTCGAATTCAAATGTGACCGGTCACCAATGCACTTACAGTCTCACAAAATTACAAACCGCATTCGTCGTCTTCATTGAGTTCTGGTAGAAAATGAATCTTGCGGAAATACTTGTGATGTGCGACTTCCACCGCTTCATTTCTTACAGGATTTTCAGCATTTCGCTTTTTATTTGCCACACACTTGCGATTTACATGCTTATCTGCACGTTGCTGGTTGAAGAATTGGGGGCTTCTATTGGCACAGTTATTGTTTCCGAAGAAAAACGTAATTATTTCAACTCTTTCTGAACTCAAATAATTCATTTTAAGTGTTTAAAGAAAATAACGACAACTACGAAATACGACGTGACGCTGACGTAAAAAATCATCCAAATATTTACGCCAACGTATGGTCAACGAATGCTGTCTAATCATTTCACAAATACTTTAGAATTTGCGACGACGATTGGAACAGAACCTCTATTACTGTATGGATGTTGGTGGTGTTTATTTTGAACATTAATTATTACCCTGAAACATTGGACTTCATTTCCGCGGGAGCTAATGCTCGGAATCCGCAAATAAAAAAAAACTGCTCTTAACAAATTCATCGAGTTTTAAAATAGTCTTGTGATGTCCCTTATTACTTAAAATTTTTAGAGCGAAATTGCCTTAATTTATAAGAGTGAACGGAAATAGCCGTATTACGTGTTCCCCTGGCAAATTATGTTAACATGTTCGGAAGTTTTTCGAAGAATTGAGGCTTAGTGTCACAAAACACGCCTGTTGCGTTTGCAGTAGGCCACTCTGCATAATATCTAATAAATCATATTACGACAAATTTTACAAAAATGCTGTGATTGCTGTCTATAAATGAGTTTAGCAACAAAGGAGACAGATACTTTGTTAACTGTTGGGTTTATTTTAAGATTACACAAAATATAGCTTCATCGCAAGATTTGGCTATCGGTTACGTCAGTATACTGAAGTCGGTACAGTTGTTGCAGATAAATAATTTTTGCTCATGGATACATGATAAACTGTATATAAAAGAGATTATTTCTTACACAAACAATCATACAATGCGTTATATTCTCGTTTAGTATCAAATCGGTCACGTTATGCTCATATTCACCTCTGCAAAATTTTAACTATCAGATGTGAAATTGACATATAACATATAATATATAAATAGTAACTTCACTCTGTACGCGTACTCATTAACTATTAAATAGACGAGTTTCAGGCTGTCAATCAATAGTTATCGAATTGCGATTATCTGTACTGTATATCTCAGAGAGGGTTTTATCATTAATAACACAAATGTCAGTTTTGCAGAAACTCACAGTTATAGATCACTGACATTTGTTGCAATAAAATATAATACTAATAATAAAGTTATAACTAATTATTATATGGCATATTAAATATTTTTTTTTTATTATTCATCATTGCTTATTTACAATCTACTCTTACATAGTACAAAAGAGTAATAAGTAAATGGTATAGATATGTATGCTACTGACTTGAGGGTGATCCATCCATTGATTTTACTCCCGAATAAAACTTAGATTATTCCTGGTTAGGCTGCTGGATGATGTCATGTGGCCACTGGCGCTTCAATCTTCTTGTAATTGTTGGTTCACGGGCTAACTGACCCACTAGATTGTTTTCATGCCCCACGAGGTTGTAATGGTATGCAGTTGCTAATCTTTGGATTTCGTTAGCTACATATGGGATCCTCAGGTCTTCGTGGAGGGTTTGATTGGTGACGTACCATGGTGCGTCCGCCATTAGACGAAGAGTTTTTGATTGGACCCGCTGGAGAATTTTTGTGTTGGACGGTTTTGTGCAACCCCAGAGTTGAATGCCATACGTCCAAATTGGCTTTAATATGGCTTTATAGAGGAGAATTTTATTTTCTAGTGAAAGTTGGGATCGTCTTCCGATTAGCCAGTACATTTGCTTAACTTTCAGGTCAACTTGTTTTCTTTTCGCTTTGATGTGCGCTGTCCAGGTGAG
>JABXWE010006167.1:0-17098 GCA_014611495.1 Limonius californicus | reverse complement strand
AAAGAACACCGGGTGAAAAATGTTTAGACACCTTAAAAGTTTTTTAAGAAACGATGGTAAATTTCAGACGATGTGGCCCAGAACAATTACGAACATGGAAAATGACCTAATGGTAAAAGCAGTGAATGAGAATCCCTATGTATCTTAAAGAGATCTACGCAAAAATGTGGGTACTAGGAGTTAGTACTTCAGTTAGAATAATTCTGAAACCAAATTTATTTCATCCTTTCATGCAATTAACCTCAGAATATATTGCAATTTTATAATTTCGGTATTTACTTTTTTGGATCCACCGTATTTAAATTCTCAAACAATGGTGAAGTGAATAGGCATAACTCACACTATTACACACAAGAGAATTTTTGAAAAAATTATTTGTAAATGGTTGGTGTCACATTGGAAGTAACCATATTATTGGACCACATTTTCCATAAAAATTTAACTGGACAACATTGGATTTCCTTCAAAAAATTTTACCCGAGTTGTTAACAGATATAGAACTAGATATAATGTATGACAAAACCTTTGATACCAAAATGATGACCGCCCTGCTCCCTACAGTTGGGTTGTTAGGAATTACTTAAATAATGTATTTGGAAAAAAATAGGATTGAGAAAGGAGCTGTGCATCCATGGCAACCAAGAAGTTGGGAGATTAGTCCACTAGACTTTTTTCTTCGGGGTGCAATTAAAGAAATGGTATACCGAACTCCAGTAGAAAATTATTTACAAAATACAATAATCGAGGCGTGACCATCAGTTATACGCTTGCTTGAGCCCGAACAACGTTTCTAAAAAGAATTAGGAAATGTATAGATGTGGATGAAGACAATTTTGAACATTTACTGAATTAAACAAAACTTTATATTTATTTATTGCTGCTTTTCTCTTTGCTTAATACTAATATAATTAATATGTATAAAACTCTTAAGGGTGTAGGAGTCACAGAAATTGGGCTACTGAAACTCGAGTTATTTATCCACATTTCATATATGAAAAAATTAATGGTCATATTTAGTTTTTGAGTTGTCAACAAAAATTTTAAAAAATATACTCCAATTAAAAGAAATAAGTTTATTTGTGGGTCTGTCGTTATTTACAACTTTTTTAAATATCTGTTTGAACACACATAAACATCAATATCATGGGCAGGATCAAACACATTAGAACCGTTTAACTATTTTTCTCTTTACTTATTATTAATTTTTAAAGGTCGGGTTAACAATTTATGAAAATAGAAGTCGTTGTATCTTCGACATTTTTACTTGTTTAATTTTCAATCTTCATCATCTCCAGCAGTGGGTACTTCCAATTACAACCCCTTTGAGTAGATTGTGATTACTCAAATAATATCCACAAAATCACAAATATAAATAATTAATTCTTCAACACTAAATCCTAAGAGAAGGGTAGGTATAGATAAGAAAACATGAAGGAATCCTTTTACCTATCCATTCTAAAGGACTACCACGTTTAGTTGTGATAACATTTATTAACTAGAGGTGTATAATTGTGACTCCTACGGCCATAATTATTACAGTCAGAGATTTAATTGGCAGAATGTAACTATTATCAAATTATAAAAAATTCTATAATCTCAGCCGCTGTGATACATGTATGTGGGGTTGCGTCGACCACTTTAAGGGGGACAACTTAGTTGGCTCACCCTGTATTATTTGTTTTAGTACTATCTAATTTCTAAGTTCCTACTTACATGTAAATTTGTGTATAAGCTTGAGAATGTGTTTACTATATAAGTCAGCAGCATATTGAAGCATTCTATTATTGTAATATGATTCCTAAATGTTAGGTGTAAAAATTTATTTTGGTATAAACTGTATATATTTTGGTGACTCGAATAAAGAAAGATTTTAGGGTCGCATTCTTGACCTCGAGAGAGTGGAAATACGCAGCAGACGTCTTAAGTACGGGGGCGGACGAAAGAAAGCCCGGGTGCGAAGGGCAGATGGTTGTGACGTCTTGTTTGGGTTGCACGTGTTATGCATGTAGCTAGCTAATTATTATAGTGCACTAGTGATTGAATATTCTGGTATGTAGCTACAATTAGATAAAGTGTGATTGCTGATCAGTATTGCTCGTTATATGAGCGTGGTTGTGATTGAGAGATCTCAGAGTTTGGCCAGGTGATAGTGAAAACTTGTACAAGTGTGGCTAGCCACGGTAGTTTAAGGAATTGCTGGGGCAGTTGCCCTAAAGAATCCTGTGTTACATGTTTCGTGCTGGGCAGTTCGCACGGTTGTCACAGAGACATAGGTGGATCTAATCAATCCCCTATTGGCACCTTAGGGTGCACAGAGCAGTAGACTCCAGAATCCTGTGACATATACGTTCTTTGCAATTCATCGTGTGTCACAGAGACATAGGGGATCTAATCAATCCCCTTTGACTCTTTCGAGAGTGCGCCAGTGCTACTGGATTTCAGGTGTTCAAATGATATTAAAACAGAAGTAATTGTCAAATGATCAATGATGTGGAAGTTAACAATCACCTGAGCAGTCCAATCAAAGGGTTAGTTATTCCATCCAAGTGGTACCAGTAACCAGCCCGTTCAACAGAGTGAAGAGGGGTGGACCCCCGGTTAGTTATACTACAGTACTTAATAACAGCAACAGATTGGTGAGTCCTATTCTTTTTCATGTTTCCATATGTGGTGTCGCTTAATTGCGACCCTCGTCTGTCAATAGTCTAAGCACGGCTAAATACATAAATAATCAAGAAAACGAAAATATGATTGCTTCCAATTAAAACTGTAATAATTATTGCAAGTAACGCATTGTCTTCTCTTCTGTTAAATACATTCAACGGTGATAATAATAAACAAATAAACTTTGGTTTGGAAATATTCCAATTTTGTTAATACATAATTCAAATTACACAACCTACCTAAATATAAACATGTTTAGAAGTTTGTAATGATAACATAATATCGGTTTATCTAAATATTGAATATCATCATCTGTTTCTTCTAGCCTTCGTCATCATTTTTATATGGGAAATTTCAGATAAAGACAACTATTTTCGCCTTACACTACGGTATACCGTTTAGAATAAATAAATAAATAAACAGCAGACCTCACTCCGAATTGTTTGTTCTTCACTCATTTTATCTCGGCATATTTTTAAAAATTTATATTCATTATAGTCAACATTTAATATTGGCATCAAAATTTATGCAAGTATTATTAACAATTTATTTTGAGAATAGTTATGTGAAATATCAGATCTGTCTTTGACAAGAAAACGAGTGAATGATGATATATGCTAAGTTGAGGAGGTACAAGATCAAATTGTATGTAGGTTGTAGTTCGTTTCAAATTTTAACTGCCACTTTAGAAAGTATTGTGGCTTGTAATTTTTTAAGTAATAAAGTATCTTGCAGTTGGTTTGTTATGATATACAGGTTGATTCAAAAGGTGTGGTCTAAACGTCCTCTTCCAATCCAGCGTTGTGGGAAATTATGATTTAGCCCATCTCTAACCTTCCTTGAATTGTGCAACAATGCCTCGTCATAAGGTGAGGTATTATCTAAGAAGTCTAAATACATAGCACCATTAAACCGATGTGGTAATACATAAGGTCTGGTAACATGATCGCCTACAATACCGGCCCAAACGTTAACACAGAAGCGTTGTTGAAAAGCAGTTGTGAATGTAGAATGAAGGTTTTCGAAATCCCAGTGGTGCATATTATGCCAGTTTTGATACCATTCCGTGTGAACTGCGACTCATCTGTCCAGAGAAGTTGACTTACAAATTCTGGATTGATTGCGGTAGCATCTACCAACCATCGACAAAACTGTAGGCCCCTCAAATTATTACCATCATGTAGTTTTTGTACATGTTGTATATGGTAGGGATATAAGCTGTTTCTGTTTAATGTACGTCTACTGGGTAATACGTAATTGTCTAGAAATTCTTCTAGTACTCGTCGATGGGTTTTGCTGGACTGCGTCAATGATGTCAGCGTTATTGTCCACGTTATTTCTTCCAACATGGTGGTCTAACCATACCTGTTTCACACAAATTTTGGTGCAACCGTTCAAATGTTCGGTGGTCAGACTGTCGCCGGTGAGGAATGTGAGGATACCTTCTCCAATATTCTACCACAGCTGCACGAGCATTCCCGCTGCAATAGCCGTATACAAAATGCATTTCTGCATAATCACGTGCAGAAAAAGGGTCCATCATTACTACACTTAGAAACAACAATAATTCAAGCTTAAAACACCTTCTGTCATAACAAATTAGCATTTGTTTGACTTATTTCCTATTATGACTTGATTTAACAGAACAATGATAAACACAAAGAAATCCTCTGTAACTAGATATCGGTTGGAAATAAGACATGGGTTTATTAACATTTTTTGCTTCGTGTAGAATCCTACATCACACCTATAAATTTGGACTACACGTTCTGAATTACCCTGTATATAGATTTCATACATCACATAATTTTTTTGCTTTATTACAAACTACTATCCTTTAAAAACATAATTCACAAAACCCCAATGTCATGACATATAATTTTCTCACAATCAAAACAATGTCAAGACTCTGTAAGCAACGTATTTTGCCGTATAATACACGCATTGTCTTTTACATTGGTGGCAGTATGCTTCCCAGCGTTCCAAGTTCAAATAGATGGCTCCAAGCTCCGGGAGGAACAGGGACGCGAATATAATGGTTTATCGATGTAAGAAGTTACATTTAATCTTTGATTGCCAGGTCGGTTTAGAATCTCCTTAAGACGACAGCTTAAATACGACGGTAGCTTGAAAATATCACGTTAGCTTTGGAGAAAAAAATCCTTTCATTATCATATTTAACCTTCGTTGTCGGTTTCGCATTAGTAACAGAAAATTATTTTTTGAATGAGTTTCTAATTATCATTAAATCCCAAGTATATTTGTACATAAAATCAGTAAATCCTTATACTAAGAATATAAAAAATCCAACAACTACTGTTCTAAACACGATCTCTGCCGATCCTCGACGATAAAGTTTACTTACAACCATTAATTAATCCTCATTCCCGATAAAGCATTGAGAACGTTATCGCGCTTGTTGCTAGCAGCCTTGAACTAATTTGAACACATTTAAATACCTACTCTATTCAATTTTCTATTCTCTCTTATATATTACAATACCATCGCCTACGTCAAGAATTTCATTTTGAAACTGTTCAAATATGAATAAAATTGAAGAACTTGAATTGCAATATTCACCAAGCAGATGGTCAAAGAGATATTCGGCGGAAGAAGCCACACCAAAGCATGTAGAATTTGCAACCAAAGGTATCTACAAATTTACTCTTGCTTTATTCGATTTAATACTTTCATATAATCTCGTAAATATGAGAATTAATGCATTAGAACTACAATGAACACGATAGTTAGTGGAGCTTTGTTTAAATAATTGCAAAATAACAATTATCTTCAATCTCAAAACCTAAAAATTAAATAAAAATTACAGAAAAGTACTAACTTATATTCTGCATATTACACCTACGTAATGAATTCTATATGGTGTATTTAAAATGGCAAAAATTGCTTAACAAATCGAGATACCTTATTAGAAACTTCCATGATTACTGTTTTAATTAATTTTTTTTAAATTACAGTTAGCAATGAAGTAAGAAAAAATGTACCATGCCAACTGGATGTGTCTTATGGACCTTTAGAGCGGGAAAAAATGGATATTTATGGAACAACTTTACCCCCTGGTATATATTAATTTCTTTTGTCATTATGAATGATAACCTTTTCATATTAAATACTTAAAAAAAAACTAAGTTTTACATTATAGAAAGGACGAAGTATTTCAAAATTATAAAATTAATTTTCTTTAGTATAGATCAAAATCTTTAAACACCTTAAATTAATTATACTTATGGAATTTTACATATATGATTTCCGCTGTTTCATAGGCAACCAACATTACAGAAAGAACGTTTGCCGATAGACAACAACGTTTAACCAAAGAGCATATAATTAATATGCTCTTTGATTTAACCAAAAGAAATTTTTTAAAAGAATCGTAAATACGTAAACACTTTAAAAAATGTCACAAATTACTTTTCCTGCCTTTAAATTTATAAATACACCAAGAAGAAAAGCGTGAAACACTAAATATATAATCTGTTTTCAATCATTTTCCTGACACCGCTGACGTAATAGCTAAATACAACATTTATTATAGGTTCTCCCATTTTCATTTACATTCACGGAGGTTACTGGCAAGAATTAAGTCGAGAAGTATCAGCTTATGCAGTAGAATCCCTGTATAAACATAACTTTAAAGTTATTGTACTGGGTTTCACTCTATGCCCACAAGTAACCCTAGATGAACTTGTAAAAGAAATTAAGTGTGCTTTCTTACAGTGTGTAGAATACGCCAAAACTAACGGTTCAAGGTAAAACTTTTGCCTTTTTGAACAAGCAACAATAACCAACTTCATAAAACTGTTGACTGTTACAGAGCAATCTACCTTGGTGGACATTCGTCTGGTGCACATTTAGCTGCAAGTTTATTTGAATCATTCTTCAGTTCATTACCATTAACAGATCAACAGCTCTTAAAGAGGGTATTTTTAATAGCTGGTGTATACGACTTAATACCATTGGTGGAAACGTACGTCAATGATGCATTAAAACTGGACAGAAGTACTGCGAAGATACTAAGTCCGATGCATCAACATTTTCAATTAAACAAACTGTGTGATAGAATCCCATTTTTCATAATTGTGGGGGAAAATGATAGCCCAACATTTATAGAGCAGTCCAAGTCCTTCCACAAGAAACTGAATGATTTGGATTACAACACCAGCTTAATTATCTTGAATGAAATTGACCATTTTAATATAGTAGAGTTAATGAGTGATGACAATTACGAAATTGTAAAATTAATAGTAAGTACAAATGATGAAAATTGTAAAATTGAAAATTAAACGTTAATTTCAAAAAAATGGTGATGTTATTTTCTTATTTTGTTAAAACCCATTTGTAAGTTGTTATCTTCTCCCTCTCTTGGGGCATTCAGTCAGATTGATTGATTTAATGCAACGTTCCATGCTTTCCTGTCTTGGACTAACCTCTTCATTTTTCTGTAGCTTCCACATTCGAGATCTTCCAGTATCTGCTTCACATAACTTAGTCTAGGTCTTTCTCTGGTATTTGACCCATTCGCCCCACCTCTCATAGTTGTGACTAAAAGGCCTCCATTTCTTCGAATGTTTCAGCATTCCAAGATACTAGATTTCAAAAGCCTGTGGTCTTCTATTTTCTTGTTTTCCTATCTTCCAGCTTTTACTTTCATATAGAGTACAGAGCAATGATCCAGGGATAGGACACACCCACACTACACTCTTTACTGTTCGCCGATGACCAGATCATACTCGCACAAGATGAGGAAGACATGGAATACATGCTCAGAAAACTTAAAGAAGAATTTGAAAGATGGGGCCTAAAAATAAATTTTAACAAAACCGAATACATGTGCATAGATGGAAATGCACAAAATATAAAAGTGGACGACCAGGATATTAACACGTGAAATACCTTTAAATATCTGGGAACGATTATCCATTCAACAGGTACATGTGAAAACGATATAAATACAAGAGTAGCTATGGGGAAAAGAGCGACAAAAGCTTTGCACGGTTTGCTATGGGGAGAAAATCTCAGTCAAGAAACCAAAAAACGACTTTTTCACAGCATAGTGAAAAATATTGTACTATCAACACCAGTTAGGAATAAAATCAGAAGAGTAGAATTGGATTACGTGCAAAGGTGTTTACGGGTCACAAGAAGAGATGGGCTAAGGACTGAGGAATTCTGGAGAAGGGGAATAACTTGCTCAATAACGAGAAACTTGGAAAATCGGGCACTCCTGGTATGGACATGTTCGACGAATGCCAGATGTCAAATGGCCGAAGAAACTGACGCAATGGTCTCCCAGAGGAAGAAGGAAAAGAGGTAGACCAGCGCTGGGATGGGAGTCATACATAAAAATGGCAATGGAGGAGAGAGATTTAAAGGAGGAAGATAGAGAACTAGGGAAACAAAAGACGGTAAACCCAAAGAGGTAATAGCCGAAGAATAAGAAGTGATTTTGCTACCCATATAGCAAAATTGTTCCACCTTGTTATGCAGAATAATAATTAATTTTATTATTTTGTTCAACGGTTTTTGGATAACAAATACCATGTGTTTTAGTATATTTTTGCTGATAAATTTTGAACAAACAACCAGATCCAAGTCATTATTTTTTTGTGGGTAGCGTACAATAAACGCAAAAGTTATTCTGAATTTTGAATGTGAAGTACATAGTCCAACTATGGTCCAACATAATTTTACTGTCTAAATGTTGCAGTGGACCATAATTGAGGCTTCGCAGTCCATCAATGAACCACAAGGAATATATAGAAAAGTTAGGGCGTTGCACATAACATTTTTATTTGGAATAAAATGTAATATTACATGTTGACTAATTCAGGAATAGAGTACAGTATCCTTGTCTTAGAAATTAGTTCAGGATTAGATATTTTCATAACAACTTAATTTTTATTATATCGAAGAGCATCTTTTGCGTCGGGCCACTTCTATAAATTGCCAACTTTTTGCATGCAGCTTACTATAAATCCAGATTTTAGAACATCTTCAACAATCCCTGGCCAGTACCCTCTATCATACGTTACAAAAACTAAATCACCAACGATGAAATTGTTATTCACTGTTTGGAATTTATCAGCACTTCTGAGTGATCACTATTATTATCATTCAAATCTTTAGCGTCCATATCAAAGGTAAATGAAAATATCCCGATCTTTCTTCTGAATCACTTTTAGATACATTCCGTTGCTTCTTTTTACGCCTCGTTCCAGACGGCCCTGCACGGGGTTCTTTTTCCGCTTGAATAGTTTGCACATTTATATCTCCTAGTGATATGCTCCTTCCGGCCGTTACATTTAGTTTTTTTTCTTGGTACGCACAATTTTGGGAGCAGTTTCAGACAGCCTCGTGACTTGTAAAAATTCTGTACCTAAATAATTTATTGACTAAATTTAAATCAGATTTGGAATGAAGTCTAGCGCTGTTCGCGATTTTCTCTAAAACTGGCTCCCGATTTAAATGGTAAATGCCAGGCTTTTTAAATCCTGATTTTAAATTCGATGCATTGTTAGGTTCAATCTTCTAGTATAGGTACCTAACTTTTTTAATAATGCTGGAAGAACGTCTTTCGGCACTGTGGGATGGCGCCGTCCAGCAGGAGTGCTTTTCCCTTCGTCGAAAACTATTCTCCAGGCAATTTTGAAGGGCCGGAAAAATGTGACGTCGAGAGGTTGTGCCAAATGCGTCGCGTTTGGAGACAGTACTAAAGGGTTTTCCAATTAGCGCGTCAGAACTTTAATTAATGCCAAAATCAAGATGGATTTGGAATGTAAATGTCAAATTTTGATAACAAATGTGTTCAGAAACTTGTATCAAGTCAATATAGACAGATAAACGATTCAACGGCGCTTAGAATTTATTGGTATTTACCATCAAAATGCGTGTTCGGTTCGGACACTTCGCGCGTTGCGGGAAACTTATGGTCAACATAATTAACCAATCGAACGATTTATTTATCGTTTAGTTGAAAAGTTTGGACAAACTGCCTCAGTTGCAAATACATATGTAAGTCAACATTTAAGCGGGGTGCCCGATCAGAAGTCAATATTGCTGCTGTAAGCCAAAGTGTAAGAGATCCAAATCTCTCTATTCCACGTCGTTCTCAAGAACTTGGCCTTTCTCAGATGACTACGTGAAGAATGTTGCATCAAGATCTACATCTCAAGGCTTATAAAGTTCAAATCACTCAAGAACTGAAGCCAAATGATCATCATTTCGCGAACTGGGCTCTTGAGCAGTTGGAAGCCGATCCGCATTTTGCAGAAAAGATAATCTTTTCCGATGAAGCCCATTTCTGTCTTAATAGTTTTGTAAACAAGCATAACTGTAGGATTTGGGCCGATGAAAATTCCCAAGTGATTCACGAATAGCCTCTTTATCCTGAGAAGGTCACGGTTTGGTGCGGTTTTTGGGCTCAAGGCGTGATCGGACCTTACTTTTTGATGACGATGATGGAAATCGTGTTACTGTTAATGGTAAGCGGTACAGGAATATGCTAACGAAATATCTTTGACCTGAACTGAGAAATGTTAACATAAACAATGTTTTCTTTCAACAAGATGGTGCGATGTGTCACACATCTCGTGAGACAATTAATTTATTTCGAGGAATGCTAATGTTAACTGACCGCCAAGATCATGCGATATCACACCCTTGGACTTTTTCTTATGGGGGTCATGTAAAATGTGAAAAATGAGCCACGAACAATTCCCGACCTTAAACGGAACATCGAACGCACCATTCAAAATATACCACGCGATATGTGTGAAAGAGTAGTAGCAAATTGGGCCTCCAGAATGCATTCAGTCAGAAAAAGTCGAGGAGGACATTTAAATGATATTATTTTTAAAACAATGTCATCGATTGTTCTTCAAAATAAAATAAATATTAATGTCTCATTTGGAAGTTCTGATGCGCTAATTGGAAAACGCTTTACAACCGCTGTATTATTACCTTCGCATAGTTGCAAATCTTTGGGACTGATGTGGGAACTTAAATTGTCTCCAATAACTACGCCTCTCCCATTGGTACCACCACCTTCAATTTTAGGCAACGTGATAGATATGAAACAATCTTCCAAATTACAAGAGTCAAACCAACCACTTTTCGTACGGTTGTATCTAGTGCCAGCAGGTCCCCCCTCAGTCCATGTAACCCACATTTTCTCTGATTTGTAGTTGACATAGGGAGGACAAATTTCATTGAGTGCATTAGCGCATATCATTATTGATACTGCCGCCTTTATACAGTTCTTTAAAGCCTCAAGGTAATTGCACCCCCATTTTGTAAAGACAGTTTCTTCATCACTGCTAAATACACATTTACATCCAGGTAAGTTAACAGAATGGTTTTTTATCGGCTTTAATTTCAAAATTAGACTACTACGGGGAATTCTATGTCGAGCACACGCCTCTCTTTGAGACAATTTGCCTGATTGCACATCGTTGATGCACTGTTGTAATTTCTCGCCAAAATATTTTTTTTAAATTATTTATTGCAAATTTACAATCTACTCAAGAAAACTACAAAGTAGTAAGTGAATAGGATGATATTATTGCAGGTGGTTTGAGTTGGGCACCATCCATTGATGGGTCACCAGGACGCCAGAATATGGAGTATAAGGCCGCCCTCCGACCTTTCGCCTCGCTAATTTTGTTGGCCGCATGATCTATAACTAAAAAATAGTAAGAAATAATTATGGATCATAATACAATGGTTCAAAATGCAGAACACACATAAGTTGTAAGCTGGAACAGGAGAGCGCATTGGGTCCGCTTTGGAATGTGGATTATTTTTGCATTCAGAGTTAGTTTTACATACAACCCAACAAAAAAAAACGTAAAATAGGCCGCATTGTAATGTAACTGGTATTGTAAGAACATGTATGTGTGTATGTAAAAATACCTGTTGATGTAACATCTTACCTTGACTACTGTAGAGAAGAATGTACCCACGAGTTCTCAATTAACCTTGAATTACAAGAAACACATAACACTGTACCTGCAATCCATTCGAGTGATAGGGCGATTACAGACGTTCCCGTTATATGGTGTGTTTATTAATCTTCAGATTGCCGGCCTAGGTGGTCTAGTGGTTAGCGGGTTTGCCTTTAGATCCGAGGGACGCGGAATCGAACCTGGCCAAGGTCGGCGAGATTTTTCTAGCGGGGAAAAATCTGAAAATGCGCGAATCTGTCGGATAAAAAGTAAAGCCGTAGGTCCCGTGCCACTGCGATGTGTGACACGTTAAAAATCACTAGTGGAGTTGGAAATACCCCAGATAGACAAAATTCTTAGTTAGGGTGTACAATGGGCCAAATGTGGCCTAAGTGCATAGAGATGCTTGGAAAGCCGCGTCCTAGATCTCGCTCTTTCAAAGCAAGCAAGCAATCTTCAGATACACGCGCAAATCGTTTACCCAAAAAGTAATTACATAAGAGTTGATGATGTTCGTCAACGTTTGAATGAGCAACCCACTACATCACTACGTATACTTTCGCAAGAGACTGGTTTATCATTAGGAACTTGCCATACTATTATCAAAAAAGATTTAATGCCGTTCCCATACAAAATTCTTGCTTTACATGAGTTGCTGCCAGCAGATAACAATAGGAAAATTTTGTATTGTCAGTGGTTCCAACAAAATTTAATGAACAACGACGAATTGCTAAATTTTTGACGAGGCCTGGTTCACCCTTTCGGGGTATGTAAACTCACAAAATATGAGGTTACGGAGTGCTGCAAATCCGCATATTTTTCGCGAATCTCCCCTTCACTCGTTACAAGTTGGTGTTTCGATTGCTGTGTCTCGAAGGCGTATTATCGGACCCATATTTTTCCACGAAACTGTTACTGCTCAGAGATACCGGAATATTGTACGTGAATTTATTAATCAGCTTTAGAGGATGAGCTCTAGCAAGGCTACTTCCAACAGGATGGCGCGACGGCCCACACCGCTCAAGAAACCCTCAATTACCTTCATGAATTTTTTGACGATCGAGTAATTAGTTTACGTTCAAATCCAGAATTTCTACCTATATCACCAGGCTTGACTATTTCAGATTACTTTATATTCCCTTATCTGAAAAATAATGTATACAAGACCCCTATTCAGAATATCGAGGAACTGCAAAACAGAATTACGGAACAGTATGCCAATATAACTCCTCAAATTCTTATAAACGGTTTTAATAGTATGAAAAGATGAGTAAATTTGTGTCTGCAGGAAAACGGTGGTCATTTTGAACAGCTTCTTTAGTTTTTTATGTTAATTTTTCTGTAGGTACCTACCTGTGAAATAAAAAAAATTATAATTTCCAATTTTAATGATTACCTACCTGTTATGATTTGTTTAATAGTGTAGTAATTTAGTTGTTAGTGTTATCGTCTAAACTGAAATAATAAAACTCATTTTGTCAAAAATTGATTTATTTACATTTACCATGCAGCTTAACCTAACATAACACTTCCCTTCTCACAAAATAAAATGTCACTTTTAGCACTTATATCGTAAATAACTATTTTTGTTTCCTATTTGGAGAACTGATAAGACAATTTGTATATCTGTTATTTTGCTCATCTTAGTTAAGGAAAGCGTGTTAAAATCAGTCCTACGGCCAAGTTCTCCCTTAAAATGCACTCTCCACTTATTACTCTCGTGCATTATTAATTGATTAAAATAAGCCAACGCCCGAAAAACAAGTTTTTATAAATGCTATTTGGGCAAGCTGTTCAAGAAGAGTATGTTGCTCCATGAGCTACTTATTCCTTAAAGTGCATTCCCCGCCTCCTAAAATGTGAAGATATTTCTATTACCCTATTTCTGAATATCCTGTTAAAACTACCATCAGCGTATTTTACACTTTATAATGCAATACTAAACTGTATTGAATAGAAATCTTATAGCTTCCACAGGAAGTTTATTATTTTTAAGAAACACTAACAAATAAATGGGTTGGGTTAGTACAGATATAAAGATTAGGAAAAAAAATATTACGATTAGGTGTCAGTTATAATATCGTACACTTCGATAGGCACCCTTTAAACAGTAGGTTCTTGTTGCTATTAAAACTATAAACAGTCTCTTAAATAATAAAATACAAAGCACAAACTCATTTCGTCTATATCAACCCTATCTCTAACAATAGTAATAATAATACAAATATAATGAATTTTTTATTGAAAAAAGCACATAAATAAATTACCGTTACATAAAATCACTAAAAATGGTCCTTCATTTTAAGCAGTTTTAGGCGATTAATAACACAGACATACTTATTGATCACTCATATTCTTCATTATTTTCACAATATCAGAAGAGCTTTGTACATAGAGTTTCATAATGCTAGACAATTCATTCTGTTCGAAGCCTTTTTGTTCCAGTAATTTACTCTTATTAACAGATTCGGTTAAATTCACATTTTGAAAATACTGCAAAAAAATCAAACAGTTAGCTTCCAGGAAATATCACAAAATGTTCGTAATACAAAGTATGATCATTAAAATTGCCGATGAGGAAAGTGAATTGCATGTCTGGAACACAGAAATTTATGTAATTATACGAACTTGAACCTTAATTTTAACGTCCTGGTTGATCCTCAGGTACCGCTGTATGTACTAAAATATCAAAACCAGTAGGTAGATCAAATAAATACTGATACCAAAGAATATAATCTATATTCTTTGCTGATACGAATCTGAAATGGGTAAAATAATGTTCTATTCTCTGCTAGGTGGCGCTAGTTATACTTTCGTTGAACAAAAGCTATATAATTAGCGCCACCTAGCAGAGAACAGAAGATTATTTTACCCATTGCAGATTCGTATCAGTAGTTATTAGATCTACTGGTTTTGTTATACTTTCATTGAACAAAAGCACACCAGGCAAGTCAGGCATGGTTTTGCACTAACACGGTAACCTGCAGAGTCGGGCCCTGTTGTGCACAGCACAAACTTAAAAAAAAAATCTTAATTATTGATTAAAAACAGTTGTTAGTAAAGTAAAAAATTACCGCTTCTTTTACAGTAATTGATTACTTAATAACAATATTAAATATGGTCAATATTAAATGAGTAACTTTGAATTTCAATTTCTAAACCAGCTTGCAGTTGATATTTCAAACTTCAAATCGTGTAGGTTGTTTATTAAATCTACTGGCTTTAAAAAATCATACAGTTTAATTACAAAAATTATAAAGAGCAGTTTAGTACCTATATCATGGAATATGGCACAACACAGAACATGAAAAGTTGTATGAGTTTGCTTATGCTGACTTGTGGTAAACCCCCTTTGATAGAAAGGCAATTGATGAAGTTTGAATTTCTAACACATGCTATTATCTCCCACAATTTCTGGGTTAATTCTCTATTTCATACAAACACTGAAATTAAAATATTAAAAACCAGCTCTAAGTTGGGGACTCAATCATTATTTTCGTGAACACTATACTGAAAATGTAATGTAATTATAAATATTGAATGAAACATATTGTAATACATCTTTCTTGTACAAATGTCAAATAACAACATTCCATTTTGTGTATTTAAGGTTTAAATATCATTTTGGTTGAATGTGGAATTGTACTCAACGCGGGCGCTCCAGTTCCAAGCGTGGACGCTACATATGTAAATGCACTACAAGCGAATCATATTTATACAGGGAATTTTTCTTTTTAGTATACATAGCCTATGTATAGTTTTAAAAGAAACGCGTCAATTTCGCCTATTGTATATGCAACCAACTATACCGACAACTAAAAAACAGAAATAAACGTCACTATAGCATATATCTAATATTTAACTATATTGCGCACACACCTAAACAGCTGAAGCCAAGACTGAGAGATAGAAATAGCTACCTCTCTCTATAATGGACAATGTTTGATCTGCACTTGCGTGCCAATAGTAAACCCTGATTGGTGGTTAAAGAGCGTAAGAACGTCAAATATACAACATGGCCGTTTTGTAACTGTTTATAACCAAGTTGATGCTTGCGCTTGGCTTGTTTTGTGTTCAGAAGATTGTGATAGTCAGTTTCAGCGAGTTTTGGGTTATTGTCGTGGGTTCAGGAGTTGTGGTAGAGATTGTAGTAGTGAGTTTTCGATTGTTTGAAACGTAGGACTTAGGAAATTTGAAGAAAATTGTGAATACAAGACGTTGCTATTTATGCCATAACACTAAAAGTGATCTAGGAACTGCAATTAAATGGCACAGAGAGAGCTAATTTGTTCTCTAAATGTTTGAATTTATTTCATGAAACTGGAGCCAAAGTTTATTCCGTAACTTTCGATGGAGCTTCTGTCAACCTCAATATGTGCACGTGTCTTGGAGAAAATTTTTTGTATGGCAACAACTTTCAACCGTGGTTCAATAATCCAACAACTGGAGAAAGAATTTTAATTTTCTGGGACCCGTGCCATATGGTGAAATTAGTTCGCAACACATTGGGAGATAAAGGAACCTTGAAGGACGAAAACGATAAAATTATACGCTGGAAATATATAAAAACACTGCAGGAACTGCAGTTGGAAGAGGGTCTACATGCAGCTACCAAGTTGACCAAAAAACATATTAATTATCATGACAATCGCATGAATGTGAAATTATGTGTGCAGACTTTAAGTGAAAGCGTTTATAATGCATTTAGGTTTGTAAACAAGTTAAATTTGCCGCAATTTTCTGGATGTGAGGCTACAGCTGTATTTTGCTCTAATTTTAATCACATTTTCGATCTTTTAAATTGTAAGAACAAATTTTCAAAAAAAAATAAATTTAATATAGCTCTAACAGATGATTCTGTTGAGTTTTTACATGAGAGTACAAAACAATTTGAAAACTATTGTTCGAACTTTAAGTGTAGTTTTTTTTTAAATTGCCGCAAATTGACTTGTTAAGACAGCGCCACATGTGGCCGAGGGAAGAGAGTGAGAAAAAAGGAAGAAGATGCATGAATGTAACATGGCGCACCAAATTGTATCTCATTGCGAATAGTTTGCAAATAAATAAACCAAGGTAAAAACAGAAAAGTGTCTTATTGTAAAATAAGATTGAAACATGGTCCTTCGATCCCGATGAACAAGAAAAATATAAGGAAAGCATCGATTCATCGATCAACTATAGATTGCCTCCGGTTTTCGACTCCCGCAGCCATTTTTGCGAGTCAAGCAGCGAGTCGCGATCAACAATCATCACGACGCCTTCGGGTAGGTGCCGAAGCAACAAGCACAAACAGCCTGTGGATTGCGAATTTTACCTGTAAGTCCATCCCAATTACTTTATTTACTCCTAAATTGGTCGACCTGTGTCAATATTTGTTCGATAATGGCTTCACTAGAAGAATTAATTATGCAACGCGGCCATCTCAAGGCCCAACTAACGCGGTTTTCCAGCTATATAAGAAAGCAAACCCTTGA
>JABXWE010006166.1:0-17890 GCA_014611495.1 Limonius californicus | reverse complement strand
AATTATTATGGCAAATGGAAATGCTCTTCCACCAGCATATGTCTTTCCCAGAGTCAATGCTAAAGAGCATTTTGTAAATGGAGGACCTATTGGGGCATTATCTTTGGCTCATAAAAGCGGCTGGATGACAGCCGAACTATTCATGAACGTTCTAAAGCACATTAAGAATCACATGTTACCAACAAGGGAAAAACCAATTTTAATGCTCATGGATAATCATGAATCTCATATTTCGGTTGCAGCTATTTGTTTTTGCAAAGAAAATGGAATCGTGGTACTTTCATTTCCCCCCCATACCAGTCATAAGCTCCAACCCCTGGACGTAGGGGTTTACGGTCCATTTAAGTGTATGCTGAAAACTTCATTTAATAACCATATGGCTACTTACCCAGGAAAGCCAATATCAATTTATGACATTCCCTTACTGTCAAAACAACCATTTCTTATGAGTTTTTCCCCACGCAATATAACGAAAGGATTTGAAACACCTGGTTTGTGGCCGCTTAATGATTTGGTTTTTACTGAAATAGATTTTCAAAGCTCTTACGTAACCGACAGAGTAATACCAAATCCAGATTCGAGTAATAATGAAGACGCTATTAGTTCAAACACCACTGTGACTGAAGTACCTTCAAAACCTTCAGGTATAACACTGGTGACACCTGAAGCTGTTAGATCATTTCCTAAGGCTTTACCTAGAAAAAACACAGGCAGAAAGAAAGGGACATCATGCATATTTACTAGCACACCAGAATTACAGAAGCTCAAAGAAAAGCATGCCTTGAAAGTTCAGAAAAAAAAGAAGGAAATGGTAAAACGAGTTGTATTTCCAGAAAGTTCATCTTCTGAGGATGAAATTCCTCAACTGGGTTATAAGGATTCCACTGATGACGACGATATTTCAGATGAAGGAATTTCAGATGACGATGCCATGGATGTCAACGAAGGACACATTTTAGATGATGAGAAAATTAATGTTGATGATTACGTCCTCGTCAAGTTTGCAACAAAGAAAAGATTAATTTACTACGTTGCTCAGATAAAAAAGATATATGAAACTGATGGGGAGTATGATGTGGAATTTTTACGAAAGCAACCATCTATCTGGAGTTTTTATTTCCCTACGACAAGTGACAAAGGTTTGGTAAGGAGGGAGGACTTCGTTTTAAAGTTGCCGAAACCTGTACACTCGAAAGGAACCGCTAGAACGTCTGCATTCATCGAGTTTGGGATTTCCCTTCAAAAATATAATTTTGTGTAATTTTTTTTGTACAGCATATAATAATTTTGTATTAATATTTGTGTAGTAATAACATAAAATACGTATTAACATAAATAAACATACAACTAAACATTATTGCTTCTGTCCACATCGACCCTTCACCAAGTCCACATGCACCCTCGGTTGGGGCACATGTGGACAATTGTAACTTTTTCTCCATTTACCAACAACATGTGTCTGCATATTTTTTTGTGTGCTTATATTACTTAAAACGTGTTAAGAGTGGATCGTTTTATCAAAAATTTACTTTAGTCCAAAATTAAAATCCAAACCAAAAAAAGTATGATGTTTTGAAAAAAAGTGTCCACATGCACCCCCTTGCCCCCTACATAAGAAGCATTTATTAAGCCAGGAGGATGAAACAAGTGATAGTGAGGTCTTTACTGGAAAAGCATACCAAGAAAAACCTAGAAACTCAAAACGGAAAACAAGAACCTCTGAAGAAGATCAAAAAGAATTCCAAAAAACAATGTTAGATATGATGGGAAGGATCGAAAAAGAACTGTCAAAGAATAACCAGGAAATAAAACAAATAAGGGATGAAATAAAGAATAAAGAAAAGAAATGGGACGAGGAGAAACGCGTACTGAACAACAGAATAGCATCTTTAGAAAACAAAACAGAAACTGAGGAGCGAAAGAAGAAAAAGAATAATGTAGTAATCAGCGGTATTGAAACTAAAGTAGAAAGCATTAGAGAGGAAGTTAAGGATTTCGTTAAAAAAGAAATGGGTGTATTCACAAACATAAAATCAGCATTCAAGATAGGAAAACAAGAAACTAAAAAATTAATAGTGGTAGAACTCAATAAGTGGGAAGATAAAATGGAAGTGATGAAAAATAAAAATAAACTAAAAGGCAAAAGCATATATTCGTGGACAATGATATGACCAAATCAGAGCAAAGGATTCAAGCAGAAATAAGGAAAGTAGCAAGAGAACAAAAAGAAAAGGGAAATCAAACAAAAATTGGCTACAAAAAAATATAGATTAGCGAGAAATGGTACTTTTGGAACGAGATCATGGGAAGACTCCAACCAACAGAAGCTGATCCCGAAAAGCCAAAAAACTAATAAGAAAAGTCTCAGGTAGCCAAAAAAAGAAGACTACTCAAGCGATGCAAAAGGATATGAATAAGAGAAAGAAAGAATAAGAGAGGAAAAAATGATGAACAACTTGCCAGCAGACTGGTCACCAGGGAAGTTAAAGACCATCACCCCCCAAAAACTAAAACCACAGCAATCACTCAAACCAAAGCTGTCAAAGATCAAAAAGACAATGGAAAAAACAATGGAATAGAAAGCCAAAAATTGAAGATTTGTACTTTAAATGTAAGAACGCTAAGAACTGAGGAGAGACTGATAGAATTAGAACAATCTTTACAAAATATATCATGGGAAATAATAGGAATATCAGAAGCAAGAAGAGTAGGTGTTAACATATTACAAAGAAGAAACGGAAACGTACTTTACACCATAGGCAAAATGCAAGGACGAAACGGAGTTGGTTTCTACAAAAAAACAGAATGGTACGAAGAGTAGAGGAATTCAAAGGATACTCAGACAGAATAGCAGCCCTAGGAAATCCCAGATAGATGTGTCAGGTTATTATTAAAATGATTTTTTAGTTATATAGTTAAATACAGGTCTATATGGAAATTGACGCACCTGTGGGAAATACATGATCTATAAAACAATTATTACGAAAAAGACATAAAACAACACCCCCCTCTTTAGAGGATGGGCGATTAATAGTGCGATGTGTTTTCGTGACATATTTTCGGCTCACAGATAATGTTAAAAAATGTATAATACAATAAATACACCCATACAAAATGGATAGATTTATAGAAACAAAACGTAGCAATGATGAATGTGAATATTAATGAAGAGAGTGAAGGTGTATTTGAAGAAGAAATAAATGATGAAAAGGGAGCCTACATTTTAGTGAAGTTTGAAATGAAGAAAACAAGAAAGCATGCAGTTGGAAAAATCGTAGAAGTTCTATCCGAAAATTAATCTACTATAAAGTTTTTGAAAAAGAAATTTGATAATTTTCAATTTATCTATCCAGATACTGATGACACAGCCGACATAAACAAAAAAGATATTGAAATGAAGCTTCCGGACCCGCACCTGAATGATGGAACTGAGTGAAAAGTTTTTATTCTTTCGATATAGATTTTACAGGAATATATTTTTGTTAATCATGAAATCATCCAAAAATTATACTGTCCCTTTCAATCCTCTACCTAGGATAAAAAGGGACAATTGCAAGCAATAGAAAAAGTTGGAAAAAATAACAAATGTTATTTTATTTTTACGTTTTGCTATATGTTAACAGTAACAATAAACTTTGTTTTAAATGTTTCTTCTGGTATTACTAATGAATTTTTATTTATATGCTTTAATTTATTAAGAATATGTAAAATGTCCCTTTCATGCCCACTCTCCCCTACTGCACATTATCTAGTACATACTTCTAACCATAAAGGCTATTGTTTTTGAAAATATATCGGGTTTAATACACTGAAACTCATTAAAACTTGCAGAAATTCAAATAAAATAACATAATTATGTAGTTGTACAAGCTGAAAAAATTGTAGAACATATATTACACAAGTTAAATTAATCAACCATGATCTATGAGAGCGTTTACTGTTGTGCTTATTGGCCCTCATCTAACACTTACATTGAAACCTGTTGGGGGCTCTTAGTGTTACAAATTATTTTGTCAAGGTTTGTCAAATACTAGTTTAGCGTTCGGCAGTTACGCCCATCACGAAAAGATTGGAGCTGTAAAGAACAGAGATCCATTTATAAGACAAACAATAAGAGATAAAACTGATACTTTAGGATACAAAAATCTTTCAAAATTGGGCATTTTGGTAACCGTGCGTGACACCCAACCGTTTGGTCTTCAGAGTTTTGAAGCTACACTTGCACGAACTATTAAACTTATTCTTGAGGGTCCATTGGCACAATTGTATACTTTTCGACCCTTTCAAAATTCATAGTAAGTTAGCCAACCCGCCACAGCTAAATTAGGTTCAACAGATTAAGCTAAGCATTGTTAAAAATGATAAAAATTATCAGACACTAAACCGGAACATCCGAAAACCATTAGTATTCTCTGTAAGTATTTCTTTTTTATTGTAGTCTGGACAAGAAGTGCCCAATTAACTTATATAGAAGCATTGTTGTTTTGGTGGCACTCCAGAATTAGAAAGAACTTGCCTTCATTTATACATTTTTGAAATAAATTACATTAAACTTACTATTAAAGTTATCTTCGTTTTAAAAGTGCCCGTTAAAAGGTCAATCGACTTCGTTTTATTTAAGCAAAGGGTTTATTAATCTCGATTACATCTGCCTTTGGAGCGACCACAACAAAGAGCAAGTTCAAGGTAAGTCATACGTTTCGATACAACACCACGGTGTCCTAATTGTCAGCAGTCTCCTTAGCGCTCAGGCAGGCTAAGTTAGTTAAAAAAAGTTACCTAAGTTAACTAAGCCACCTCTGGCATCTTTAAAATTTCTATAAAGGACTTGTGTTTTTGTATATTGACTATTGTACGCCCCTTCCCGAGGATGTTCTGAATGGCAAAAAATATCCCAGACCACTGGGGTAAGAAGCTGCCCCAGATATAAACACACTGATACTGGCCGTCTTGTCATATAACAGTTGACACTCTGTAGTAATACACTTGAGAGTTGTTAGAGTAATGGGTAATTGTTAGCAAATGTTTTAAAAATTATTGTGTGTTTTGATTAAATAAAAAAGAGAAAATACATGCGATCTCAATAGTTCCCAAACTATTGTATTTTTTTGCACTAGTAATTTTTAAACACATTTACTAACAGTGACTCACTACTATAACAACTCTCAAGTGTATTACTACAAAGTTTCAACTGTTCTGTGTCGGCACAGTCAGTACCAGTGTTTTTATATCTGTAGCAACTTCTTACCCCAGTGGTCAGGGATATTTTTTGCCATTCATAACATCCTGTCCGGAGGGGGCGTATAATAGCCAATATACAGAAACAAAAGTGCTGCTTGAAAATTCTGAGAGCCTCCAACAAAACCATTATAATCATGCCAGTGATTGAAATCCTTTATCCTTAGCTAAAGACTTTTACCTGAACTTCACTTCATACTGCTTGTGGTATAATGTATTAAAAGGTTTTAATAATTTAATTTCTTGTAAAGTTTAGCGAATAAATAAAAAATAAAAGATTTGAAGAATGTGACCCCAGTGCGTATTTTTTGTTATATTTCAAACACTAGTGGATATTTTGTTTAGAGGTTTTTTGACTTTTTTCCCTATGTGTGAGAAACATACTTATGCTATCATAGGCCATCTTTAATTAATTTCGGTTATGTAAAAAAAATATTTTCTATTACGTGAGCGTTTCAGAGCATTAATTCAGCATACGGTGTAGCAGCGCACAGGGCAAGATTCCATATTGCGCAGATGCGGTAGTAGCTATTACTGTACTTTTGGCTTACTAGTGTTTGCAAATCTATGGTGGTGCAAGTGTTGCAGTGATCAATAATGTGTAACAGAAAATATCTGACTGATGCTTTGTATAACGATAGTGATGAAGATATAGATTATATAGATCCAGAATTAGAAAGCTCGGAGTCGGAATCTGAAGGCGAAGAGCCTGTTGCAGCACCAACTATCCACGTGCCGCAAAGTGAGGTTAGAGAGCTTGAAGAAAACATCACTTTGGATATGGAAGATGAAAATGATGATAATGCAGATGCTAAGGGGGTATATGGGTATAAGGTATATGTAAAAATATTTTTATTCAATTTTGCCATATAAATTGACGTTTATTGACGTCAAATCAAACTATTAAAGTCATTGTTTATTTAGGCCGCGCATTAAAATTTTAATAAGCAGTAGATTAAAAATTTTAATCTGCTGGTATACTTTCTTGTATAAATCCTTCGATTTCAGAGGAAGCAGTTTTTCCATTATAGCATCACCATCAACCAAACCGTGTTCTGGATCAGAAAAAACATCATGATCCAATTCGTTGCACAAATTATCCATTTTATTTTCGCGGAAAACTCCTCGACGCACGAATAATATTTTTTGAAATGTGTTTATAAAAATTTTCGTCGTTGTCAAGGTAACGGGGCACAGAAGTTGTGATCTTGTCGTGATAATCATAAAATTCGCCTATTTGATGACTTTCCTTAAAATTTTCTCTTCAGAATTGGACTTATTATATCAGGCAAAATTGAATAAAACGTTGTATTACACTCGCGGATTATATGAATGTTTAACTTGCGATATTAACGCGCTCGCGGCTGCGCCGCTTGCGCGGTTAAACATATCGCTCATTAAATATTCATTTAATCCGCTCGTATAATAAATAACTATTAAAATGTATCTTATCATCAAAATTTATTATAGCAGCTGCAGTTCCTATTGTTAGACGTCGTCCTCGACCTACAACTGTGAGATATCAATCTGACCGAGATATGATCGCTCCATCGGGAGTAGAGTGGAAAACACAACCTTCGGTTCAGAGAAGACAAGGCATTGCAAATGTTATGAGAGGCGCCTGGACTGAAAGCTGGAGTAAATCCTCAGTCTCCAATGGAAGCCTTCAGACTCTTTTTTGACGATGGTACAATTGAACTGATTTTAGAAAATACAAATCAAAAACTACAGAGTGTAAAAAAAATGACAACAAAAGTTCTTTCATAAGAAAATCAAGCGATTTTCAGAAAGAACTAATATCAGGAATGATTGGAAACAAAGATACTGTTTCCGAATTATTTTGTGAGGAAAATTTACCGATATACCGTGCAACCTTAGCAAAACACCAATTCTTGTTATTACTGAAATGCCTCCGATTTGACGACAGCACTACTCCTGACGAGCGAAAGAAAACTGTCAAGTTTGCTGCTGTCCATGAGTTATGGATAAAAGTGACTTCGAAATTTCACAATTATTTGAAACCTTCGGAATCAGTAGTGATAGACGAAGAATTGATTACATTTCATGGCAGATGTCCTTTTCGCTTGTTCATACCAACTAAATCCGGAAAATACGGACTAGAAGCAAATACGCTTTGTGTTTCCGAAAATTACTACTGCTTTGCAGCGGAACCGTATGCTGGAAAAGTACCAAATGGCGACAAAAATTACAACAGCGGGCCAGAAATTTTAAAACGATTAGTAACACTTGCCAAACTAGAAAACTCAGGCCGAAATGTTACGATGAATTGGAAATTTACCTCTCTTTCTACAACTGAAGACCTATTGAAGAAAAAACTAACTGTAGTAGGTACTATGAAGAGCAATAAAAGAGACGTGCCACAAGAGATGCGGCCTCAAGCTTTACAAAAAGCTGCTCCGGGGACTATTTGATTTGCGTTCGGGGATAAAGCAATGTTAGTTAGCTATGTCCCAAAACCAAGGAAGGTGGTAATAGTTTTATCATCTGCACATGAAGGTATGGGGATAAAGGATGATAAACCGGAAATGATACTATATTATAATTCCTGAAAAATTTGGGAAAAGAACTGTGTCAGATAAACACGGCACAAGGGTCCCAAAGTACAGGACTGCAGAACATGTGCATTCGTGCCTTAGAAATTTTTGGCTTTGAATCCAGCAGAATAAATGCTGTGTGAAGAGGGTTAGTAATTACTGAACCAAGAGGAATTGCCACTCGCCATGCCGTACAAAATTTACCACGTAAAGGAAGATGTTTCCTGTGTCCGAGGCAAGCTGATAGAAAATACATGAAAGAGTGTAATCAGCGCGGCAAGTATGTATGCCCTAGACATACAAGCAAAGAAGAAAAAATAGTTTCCAGAATATATACAAATTGCTAACTTATTAGTTGGTGTTTACATGCTGTGCTACAATTTAATACTATAATTATATTTAGTCAGTCAATAAATGTTTTGAAAATAAATTAAAGAGCAATTTATTAATTAAAATTACCTTCTTTGAATAAAATAAACGAGACTACACGCATATTTACCACAATAGCGCTGGGGTCAGTTACTGACCCCCCCCCCCCCCCCCCGTTCCACATTCTATGGGTACATGAATAGGATCCATATGCGACTGTTAACAGCCATCAGAAAGAGTCTCTATATAAAAATCAATGCTGCTAGATTTTGGTTAAACCTCCAGGTAGAATGTGTGGATTACTATAAAAAAATATAAACTCTACCACAGGTCAATGAGAGTAATTGCATCTTTGTTTATCAGTAATTGAATATAATTTGAAGCAATCACGACATTAGGATATGTGAACTGTTTTTTATTAGGGACTCAACATTTTTTGTTTAGTATGATTGTATACAGTTGTTCCTTTAGCTTCAGTTGTTGTTTAAAAACCCCTCAAAAACGGATTAAATTGACATAATTACATTATTACATTTTACATAATTACATTACAGTTAAAATAACAAAATTGCTTACTTAAAAATGTACTTTCAAACTATTTTTCTTTTCCAATATGCGCAGTTTATTAGATAGGGCTGAAATACCACCATTGATCTATTTCTTCAAAATGGCTTAGGAGCAGAAATACAAAAATTCTACATTAATATTAAATATTCAAACTGACATACACATTCTTACAGAACTGCATTTAGCAAATGTGTAATTAAAATTCCAAACATAATCGTAACAAAATATTTTCAGTATCTGTAGTTTATAAAAATAAATATATCGACCTTTACAACATTGGTAAGAGAGAAATAAAACAATTTATTGTGGTAAAATCAGGTATGCACTCCATTTAAAATAATTAAAATTTAACCTAGATCTCTCCAAACATACAAAAGACAATTTTAAAATTATCCTTTATAAATACCACTAAAAAATATCTATCACTTTTTCATCTATGCCTTCATTTGTACAAAAGCAAACTGCAACTGATTTTGAAATGCAATTGGGTTATTAATTTGAAAGATTTTCCACTTGCAGTGCTTCAATTTCTTTCCACTAAGCCCTCAATATATGAGGAAAACAAATATGGGATTTTGTAGATCTTAAGTACTTAACTTTTATCCCATTTAACCAACCTTTATATCTTTATCATTTCAAGATTCCTATAGTGTACCTATTAAAACAGACAAGCTATTCTTGCTTTCTTATTATTAACTATAGAAAAACAAAATTAAGTAAACACGATATATTTTTTCGAGAAAAAATTTTCTTTATCGGAACACCCTGAATTTTTTTGGTAATTTAAGTATATGGCCTTTTCTAAACAATGGTAGAACTGTAGATGTACATTTAATAATAGGCAAGATGTTTGCATTTTAAATTAAGTGTGTAATCATTGGCAATGATCTTTCAAATGCAAATATAACCGTTATTAATGTTAGGTCAAATGGTTGCAGTACTATCGTGCTTTAAAGTGAAAGTGATGTAGAATCAATTTACCCTAAAAATAGAGGGGCATATATAAAAAAAACTGGAAATTGAAGATCTTGCTTTGTTTGGCTAATAAATACTAGCTGCCTGAAACATCACTGTCTTTACTTCTCCAGTTAATAATAACATGACAAATCAGTAGCCCTGTATTTTTTATATTGTAAATTTCATAATTTGACAGTTTTCCCATAATCTTCCTAAAATCCTCTACTATCGTCAATAATAATTTACTCTGTGAACTAAAATGATCTCTTTGAGCTTGAGAGACACTTTGTAGCAGTGGACAAACCACAAACCGGACATATTTATAAATTGGCCAGAATACTGGGCCTTGAGTGCAAAACTGGGACTCTCCTGACCTATTCGGAATGTATGGTAGGTGTATCACACACATTTCAATATTTTGAACATTCTAGGAATGTTCGGAAAAGTTTCTATTAATAATTTAATTGAATAATTTCTATAACAAAAACTTTCAGTATGCTCTATTGTTCTATCTGAATTTTAAAATCTGATGTAAGTATATAATGTAAAACACTTACTTTATTGCTTAATACTGCTTCCGTGACCTATTATGTCAGCGTTGTTGTATCATGTGTTGCTGTACATATAAAGAATAAAATGTTGTATTGTATAAATAATTGATACTTGATTACCTGATTACCAGATGCATGATTGGGTTTAGTCCAAGTTCCACATACATATTATTCGGGTTTGATATCGATAAGATAAAACTCCATAACTTGTTCTGTTTGAAGACTTTCTGTGACTACACAATAATCCCATTACATAGTTTTTGCACAATATCATTTTTATTCTTAAATATTTCGCTACTGCATGCTTCTTCAGATAGTTTCTTGCATACTAGAAAATATATCATTTAAAAAATGTTATTAATCACAAGGTCGTAAAGAGTGTAGTGGTGGGTAAATTCTTACTTTCCATATTTTACGTTAGTTACAAACATCTATAAGTACATATATAAAAATTTGTTACCCGCCATCATAAATGAAAAATCGTTTATTTTCCATGGAACTCCTACTTGTACTTGTTAGCTTGAGGTTAGCTCCTTATTATTGTAGTAGTGAACCTTGAATTTCTGCTCCAGGTCATCACAATGTATTACATTTATTTGCAAAAATTAAAATTAGTACACGACGTTCCGCATTTAAGGTTAGCATAACAACTTCATTTACTCACAGGGTAATGAGGGTATCTCATGTTCCATGTAAACGAGTGATGCCATCTTCAGCGCCTCTGGTGAGGAGCCACACTCCTACGGTTTGTGTCCATACTAGATTTGAAGCCTAGATGATTCGGTTCCGTACTAAAGGTTTTAAACACTACTAATATTTCCCGCTACTTTCAAATGTATCCATTGGTTCATAATTATAGCAACAATGACTTGAAATAGTACACCAGCTAATTTACGTATTAAAGAAATACATATGAAATGTCTCAATTTAAATTTATCGTGCAGAATATTTAGTTTTAAAGAAAATTACACCGTACATTACACAGAAATGCTATTAATAAAGAAACTAAAAATTCTGCCAGTTAAATTTAAAATTCCATATATGTTTCTTTCATGTAAATTAACTTGTCCACTATTTCAAGGTATCCCTGTTATAATAGAACCATCTGCACTAACAAGATTGTGTACGGTTTAAAAAAATCCGGTTAACTTTAAAAATCATCTTCAGTTCTCTTAGCTGAAAAATTATTTTTACCACCAGGAGTAAAGGTAATGTGTATAGAATGTCAATACATCAAATTAAGTAACTACTTTATTCATTATTGGCAATGTTATTTAAATATATATCTACAAGAATACATATACTAGAAAATTGTAATAGATTATAGCGTTATCAAACACTAGAAACTTGAAATAAATCATGTTGTTGCTCATGCAATTATTAAAATAAATTTTCAATGACCGTGTTTGACACACTAAAAATTATATTTTACAACCTATCAGATACATTATTTGACTTTTCTTTACCTAACCGTCCTAATTCTATTAAATTTTCTAAAATATTCATTTAGGGTTGTAGAAGTAAAATTGCTTATTATACTGTCAATTAGATTAGCTTTCTGTATACATCCTCTAAAATTAAAAGTAACAATTTCGCTTATGTCCCAAATAAAATTACACCGTAAATTAATTATATGTGAACCGTTCGATAAATTAAAGACTCTGTAATCATATGCACAACTTAAGCAACTCCTAAAATTATTACTACAAAACTTAATAAATTATTGAGAATACTTGGCGATGTAGTAATTGAATATTTCGTTGCAATCACCAGTTTTTTTTTTTTTTTGACAATTAAATACCTTCTATTAAGTGATCGTGCAGTCTCAATTGACTTGCCCTTTTATACGAAGCTTTCGCCTCGGGCGTTAATTCCTCCAGTCCCACCAATTGCAGTAGTGGTTCTAGAAATAGAAATAACTAGTTTTGTAAATTAAAAAACCGAAAAAAAATGCCATAAAACATAATTTTAACAACGAAATAAAAATGGCAGGTCGTGACTGGCTTGTAGGGTTTCAGAAGAGAAATCAAATTGCAGTACGAAAAGCAGAAGCAACCAGTTTGAACAGGGCCACTGCCTTCAATAAAAAGGAAGTCGATCGTTTCTTCGAACTCTTACAGCAGGTTATGGAAAAACACAACTTTTCACCTAGAAACATCTACAATGTTGACGAAACTGGAATTTCCACAGTGCAGGAACCAGGGAAAGTTTTGGCGGCAAAAAGTCAGAAAAGGGTTGGCTCGATGACAAGCTGGAAAAGGGGTCGCAACATCACAGTTGTTTGTGCAATGAGTGCCGCTGGGGGTTTTATACCTCCAACGTTTATTTTCCCTCGACAACGACATTCAGTTCTGTTGGAGAAAGATGGTCCTATTGCAGCAAAATATGAATGTTCCAAGAATGGGTGGATAACAGAGGAACTATTCATCAAATGGCTTCAGCACTTTGTCGTCCATGTAAAACCAGCAGAAAACGAAAAAGTATTATTGATATTAGATAATCATGGCAGTCATGTCTCCCTGGCAGCCTACGATTTTTGCAGAGCCAATAATATTATCATGTTATCCATTCCACCCCACACGTCGCATAGGACTCAGCCCTTAGACGTTGCATTCTATGGACCACTCAAATCATATTACATAGGAATGAGTGCAATCTTTACATGACATCCCATGCAGGAGAAAAATATCTCTATATGAAGTTGCCCCACTGTTTCGAAAAGCTTTTGCTTTTGCTGCATCAGTGGGTAAAGGAGAGTCAGGCTTCAGAACAACAGGAATCTACCCGATTGGCCCCTCTGTCTTCAAAGATGAAGATTTTTTGGCGGCTTTTGACTGCTTTAAGATATGGCGATAAAACTTGGAAATTAAAAATCTCTAAATAACAAGGCTGCTCCCAGTTGGCCAGACAGTTTACATTCACATACAGTTCAAAATACAGAGGGGTGTTCCAGTTACCCCACCACTCCGGGTAACTGGGACCACCACACACTGTTTTTTCAAAAAACAAAATATTTTAAAAAAATTTAAATGTTACATTAAGTTTTATACATAAGGTAGACTTATGTTTGAATAAAGCACTGTAAAAATTTTATATGTAACAATTATGACTTCTGGTTAGTAAACAAAACTGAATCTTGTAAATCTATGTCCCAGTTACCCAACTGCACCTTACGCGATAATCGCTAGCGTCGATCGCTCGAGTCTACGAGTCGATTCTTGCGATCATCGCAACTATCTCCTTCAAGTTTGCCTGATTAAAACGTTTTCCTATACGCGATAATCGCTAGCGTCGATCGCTCGAGTCGCCGAGTCGTCTGCTCGAAAGGCAGACAAATCGCAGTCGCCACCACGATTTCAAAGGTTGTTGAATTTTTTGGTGAAGAAGAAATCACATTTCTGAGGAAAGAAGACGACAAACTGGCGGAGAAAGTCCGAGAACACCGTGCTCTTTACGATTTGAAACAAAAATAATAATGCCTATACAGATTTTTATTTTTATTTATTTACCTACTCTTCCTAATGAAATAAACAGGGGTCTTCTAAAAACAGCGGTACCTACCATTTCACATTTACCTGAAGGTTATTTTACCTACATAATTATTTCTCTATTCTAATCAGTTGTCCCTTTGTTTTCAGTTGCTGACTGCAAAAGGCGGTGGAAAAACATAAAAGATCCTTACGATCGGCAAAAAAGGGAGAAAACTCCAACTGGCTCGGAATCTCAGGTTGAGAAAAAAAAAGAAAAAATGGCAACTAGCAGAAAAATTATCGTTTCTGCAACCATGTGACCACCGGCGAAAGTCAATTTCAAACATACATTGAGCCTGGTATATTACATGTGGTGTTTCATGAAAAATGTAAATTTCCCACGGAAAATCTACCAAAAAGCACAGTTGAAACAAAACGGCCCCTCTCAACAGAATGTGACGTCCGATTGACGAGACTCGGAAAAGGGCAACTCATAATTATGTTTCTCATCCTACTTCAAATTTGCATGAAGCATCTGCTGAAGAACAGGAAGAGCCTGAGGCCAGTGATAAAAATGACACATTATCCCCATCAGAATCGCAAAAGTAGGTAGAGTAACCGGGGGTAAAGATCCGCAGGGGGTAAAAATCCTAATTGCGATATTTTTTGTTAAATGAAGAGGTTGGTAAAATAGACCGGCCGGCAGTCATGCATAACGGTAATGGTTGTGTGGCAACACTTGTGTTCAGTTCCTACAAGTATTTCCGAAATATTGAGGTAAGTCTCGTTTTTACTAGCTCTGATGTAGTTTTATGGGTTAACGTAGCACGTAACATTCTAGCAGACATTTAATCTAAGCAATTTATGTGATTAATGTAGTAATCAGCTGTTATTTGAGGACTCGTGAAGAAGGAAAAATGTTTGCCATTTTTACATACGATGGCAGCACATGTCGGCTTTTTAAAATTGCGCCCACTGGGGCAAAGATCCGTAAATTTTAAGGGGCAAAGTTCTGCATGCGGACTTTTACCCCCAACAGACCTGTTACAGTATTATGAGATGTGTTAAATTTTTTCGATAGTAATTTGTTGTAATTAATTCCCAATGTAGGCAATTTTAATATGCCTTTTAATCTAAGTTTAGTAGGTCACTATCTATTTCATGTTTATATAAATATTTTTTTGGAAACTATAAAAGAAAGACATCAGGTAAGCCAATGACGGAGAATGTCTTGGAAAAAGCTCGAGAGTACATTAACGGGGGGATGTCGCAGAGAAAAGCAGCGAAATTGTTGGAAGTTGACGAATCTACATTGAGAAAAAGACTGAAAAAAGGCTTTGGTGTTTCTCAACTAGGGCGGTTCAAACGAACCTTCAGTGAAATGCAAGAAAAAGAACTGGTTGACTATTGTAGAGACTTGGACTACAGATTCTATGGCTTAACGTTTAAATCTTTGCGTCAGTTACTTTACCAGTAGTCCAATTAGTCCTGCTAATTTTAGACAATCATATCTCGCATATTTCCCTTGAGGCCCTAACGTTCTCTAGAGAAAATAGCGTTCATCTTTTGAGTATTCCCCCACACTCAAGCCACAAAATTCAACCTCTAGACCGTTGTTTCTTCAAAGCACTCAAAGATTTTTACGTAGAAACTATAAGTGACCAGTGGATGGTAAATAATCCTGAGCGTGTAATTGGGCAGTTTCAAGTTGCGGAATTATTTGGAACGGCTTACATGAGGTGCGCCACAATGGATAAAGCCACAAAGGCATTTAAAGTTCCCAGTGATAGATTTATATTTTCCGACGAAGACTTTCTTCCTGCTGAAGTGACTGACCAACTCTTGGAATCCTCAATTGAAACCGATCAAGTCAGCACAGAAGAAAATCTTAAAGAAATTCCGAATAAATTGGGAGAAACTGACAATGAATCACGATCCGAGAGTTTACATCGTGAAACATCAAGAACACCCCAAAGTCCTCCTCCCTCGACATCACGATCCGATGGTTTACATCCTGCAATACCAAGCACATGCCAAAGTCCTCGTCCCTCCACACCAGAAAGCAGCTCTACAGCAACTTCTCGTCACATTTCTCCAGCGGATATTATGCCTCTCCCAAAGATTAAAACTCAGCGAAAGCGAATGAAGAAAAGTAAAAAATCTACTGTGTTAACTGGTACCCCCAGCAAAACAGATTTAGAGATGGAACAGAAGAAAAAGGCCGATGAGGAGAAACAAAAAGCTGCAAAGAGAAAACTGACATCCGAAAAGCGAAGCACTCAGCCGAAAGGAAAAAAGATACAGAAAAAATCACTTGCCTCACCTAAAGCGTCTTCGAGCGTCGTGGATTCGGAAGCTATGTGCCCAGGATGTGAAACATTATATGAGGAGCCACCAACAGAAGATTGAATTTTAAAATAGGGTAGAGTATACTTCTACCTATATTAGAAAAAAAAAGAAGTAGATACAATGAAGGCCAAAGCTTAAAAAAATAATTTGTAAAAAATGCGAACCTTTGCCCCCGGTTACTCTACCTTCGTTTTTTTTTTAATTGTATGTAATTTCTTTAACTTGCAGGAAGGACGATCAAACCGAAATTACTATTTTGAAGAAAATAATTGAGGAGCTACGAGAAGAGAGTCGAACCTTCAAACAAAAATATGATGATGCCAATGAAAAAATAAAATCGCTACGAGAAAGAATTAGTTTTATGGAAGAAACTCGTTCGAGTGAAATTCAGGAGAATATGCGAAAATTACTTAGCAAATGTTTCACTCCTGGGCAAATAACATTGCTGTTAAATGAGAAAAAAAGAATTCGTTGGAGCTCCGATGACATAGCTTCGGCAATATCGCTAAGAAGCATAAGTCCCAGAGGATATCGATTTTTAAGAGCTAATAATTATCCATTGCCACGATTTACGACTTTACGGGATTGGGCAAAGTGTCTAAACTTGAGTCAAGGAATTCTACAAGATGTGCTACGTTTAATGAAAAGCAAGTCCTGTGAATTATCAGTAGCAGAGCGATTAACAGTGCTGACATTCGATGAGATACACATTTCAAACAAAATATGCATTGATAGACAGTTTCAAGAAAAATGGTCCTCATAGGGCATGTCAAACAGTTATGGCTAGAGGTGTGGTGGGCGAATGGAAGCAGCCACTTTATTATAAATTCGATCAAAATATGAACAAAGTATATTACTTGAAATAATATCTCAGCTATACTCTGCAGGCTTTATTGTAGTTGCCATGACAAGCGATATGGGGTCAGGGAACGTAGGATTATGGTCGGAGCTTAATGTCGGTTACAACAAACAGTGTTTTTTTAATCATCCGAGTGACGATTCGTTGCCAATTTGTATTTGCAGATATACCCCATTTGTTGAAACTACTAAGAAACCACTTTTTAGACCAATCATTTCTTGTATATAATGGGAAAATATTGGACAAAAGTTGTGTAGAGACGTTAATTTCAACATATGCTTCTGAACTCACTATAGCTTATAAAATTAGTTTATACCATTTAGATTTGAAAGGAACAGAACGATAAAAAGTTCGGCCTGCGGCTCAACTGTCTTCAAATCAAGTAGCGAAGGCTATTGGGTGGTGTGGAAAAAAGGGTTTCAAGTAAGGCAAAAATTGGGAGGAAACTTCTAAAATAATAAAAGCAACAAATGATTGGTTTGATGCCTTCAACTCCAGATCTAAGTTTGGATGTCATTCAGGAACGAATGCTTTTGGTACGGATTTAAACGCACAAACTATTATATTAAATAACTTTACTGAAATTATTCAGTCTATTAAATTTGGCAATCACAAAGGATTAATCCCATTCCAGAAGGGTATTTTACTAAGCAATAATTCTTTAATCAATCTCTTTAAATATCTGCAAAGTAAATATTCGCTTCAATATTTATTAACTTATCGCCTTAACTAAGATATATTGGAAAATTTCTTTTCTTGCATTAGGGGGATGGGGGGATCGAATGATCATCCAACCCCTTTGGATATAAAATACAGGCTAAGATGTTATACACTGTGTCTATAAAGTAACCCCCCCCCCCAACTAATTTTTGAACGACTTGATATTTTACCACAAAATTTGGTGTGCTTTAATGGGAAATTAAATACTATTTTTTAGCCCATGATTCAATTTTCTGTCATTTAAAATGGCGGCTG
>JABXWE010006165.1:0-15405 GCA_014611495.1 Limonius californicus | reverse complement strand
TATGTAAACAACTTTAGTTACAATTTTTTTACCATAAATCCCGCTCACATATACGTGGTGGTTCTTGCAAGATAATAATTTAGAAATCTGTTAATTATGCCTTAATTTAAGCGGCATAGAGAAGGGGGGGATGATATATAAAAAAATATTTTATATGTAAGCAACTTTAGTTACAATTCTTTCTTGCCATAAATCCCGCTCACATATACGTGGTGGTTGTTGCAAGTTAATAATTTAGAAGTCTGTTAATTATGCCTTAATTTATATCAATTAACCATCATCATCATCATCATCTGACATGGAGCCGACTCGAGGGTCAATCCTGGATTACGCCAGGCCCATGCCAGTAAGTGGGGAGGGACTTAATGGATAAGGTGGGATCGGGTGGGGTATTGCGCAACGTTACCATGTTAATTTATATCAATTAATTATATAAAAACTAAAATGTGACTTTTGATTATAAATATTAATACAAGCAATATCTGTTGTGGTTTTCAAGGTTTGTGTATAATTATAAAAACAATTGCCAGGGTATGCTTATTAATTTAAAATTTAATATGATTAAACTAACAAGATTGTAATTTTATTTCTACTTACAGATTAATACAACACAGTCAATATGACGCAATCTGCTGCAAGTACGAACAACCTGGTCTCGGAAACAGGGAAGAGCTCAGAAGGGAAAAAACTACCTCAGTATATCGCAGCATTATCAGGTATGAGCACAATTAATATAGACATTAACACACACTAAATAAAATAAAAGGAAATGTTATAAATGATGTTTGAATTGTGTAGATATCACTTTACAAATTACCTATAAATACCATTTCAAGGCCAATAATTTACTTGTTTATCTACCTTGTGCAATTCTGTTTCCGCTTTGATATCATGCTACCAATAATAAAATTAAAATAATGTTGCCTTTGCAATGTTAACTTCAAATAAAAATGCTGAAAGTTCGATTTTATCAATACCTGTATGTTTCTATCGAGTTGTCCGTTTGTAATAAAGTGTTTAAACCTCAGTTAAAATTATAACAAATTAGAATAAACAGTCATTAGGCTGACTAGGTACAATACAATATAATATTTCTCTTAAAATATACACAAACAAAACAATAATCCCAAGATAAGGAAATACTTTGAAATTCAAATTTTCGATTTGATCCATATCGCGAACCCAGGATTGTGTCAGCAGAAACTTTCACATTAAAATTTATGAATGTTTTCAAGATTCATAAATTGTTTTTTGTGTGTATCAACGATGAAATTTTTATAAAAAAGTAAAAATATCATGTATAACACTTATATGTTGATCTGACAATACACGATAATTAAAAAAAAAAAAAAGAAATAGAAGTGTCTAGAAGACCTTAAAACGGATCTGCCTCCTGGAGGGGTGCAAAGATCATCAAGGGGGCGCATCAAAACAATAATTGAAATTAATATAAATCATCTTAACTTAATGTTTAATGTTTAACAGAAGATTGCGATATAGTGTATTTACGAATACAATCTAAAACCACATAAAACTTAAAACAGTTTATTTAAACAACCTAATGACTAAAGTATACGCTTGTTTTGAACTGTGTAAGTTGTCCAAGTTTGGTTCTAAGTAAGTAACCGTTACCCTTAGTTCGCGTTCGATGATCAGCCGATTTTTGTATTTCGATTTTTTACAAGCTATTGCAGAGAAACCAACATAAGATGTAGGTAATGTCAATATAATCTGCATAGCTGTCTTGAATAAAGCTGGAAATTCCTCTTGCAAGTTAATCCTAAACTCGACAATGGTTGTCGACGAAAATTGTTTCTTCTTTTCTGTACTTCATGTTAAATCAACGCATTGTTCCTCATCTTCCAACGATAAATCTGTGGGTGCAACTTCAAGCGGGTTTGTTATCCACTCGTATTTGGTCAAAAGACTATCATTTTCAAAGAAGTAACGTTTAAAAGTTCTAGATAACGTTTTCAAATTATGTTTCATGCATCTAAAAATTACACATACATTTGTATGGCTTGGTTTGATATTGTTAATAAATGTTTATAAATTAATGAACATTTCTGTATCTTCGCTGTTAATCTTGTTTAACCAAAGTTCTAAATTTCGCGAAAAGCCCATAATTTTATCTAATTGTTGTACCATATTAGTGTTATTTTCTTGCAGCTAAGTGTTAATATTTTAATGTTTGAAAAATGCCAGTGCAATAAGGCAATTTCATTATGAACAGTTCGTCAACAAAATTCTCGGCATGTTTACGATTTTCTTCTTTCAAGAACGCATGTATTTCCTGGCTAAACTCAAAAACCGTTGTATAACCGTCCGACCTGGCAAGAAATGGATTATGAATAGGGAAACGACTTTACCAATGTACTGAAACAAACACAATAAACACTTAATTACCGGCGCCAGTAGCTCGGATAGGTTGGCCGTATGCCTTTCACGGCCCTTCTTCTCGGAGAGGAAGTAAAATCGTAGGCCCCGTTTCCAAGTGTTGTTGGGCACGTCAAAAGAACCCTCAAACAGGCTAAATTTCCAGGTGTGGTAGGATCGGTCCCTGGCGTCGGTGGTTAGCCATAGTAGCAGAAATAGGCCGACGTTTAATAAAAACAAACAAACAAACAAACACTTAATTATGGACCACAACAAAGAAGATAGCCTCGGAAATAAGACTGCTCGAATGGTATCGACCCGGCGCGAAAATGAACAAAGAAAAAGGAAAACTAGATTACAGAAGAAAACAAGTTTAAAGGTGAAATATTCAATATTAAATAAATAGACAACCACGATGGCATGGCCACATATGCCTTAGATATCATCAAATCAAGACAAGAAAGAAGGCCATTCTATGAAGAACTTCAAACGAAATAAATAATATACTACCGCAACACTAGGTACTTAATAATAAAGAGTTTTACTAGAAAAAACCAATCTAAAGCATAATTATCAAAATGAAAAGGAGATTATGGCGGAGAAAGTAAATACTGAATCCTTTTAGCACGAAGCTGCAAACAATATGTACCAAGAACGCATAAGAGAAAACGTCTACAAGAATTCAATAACAGATCAAGATTATGTAGATCGGACAAGGCATAGAATAAAATACAGTATCCATCAAGCATCACGAGTAGCAGTAGCGGGCAGGAAAATGAAAATGAATAAAACTCACCCATATAGAACGTCATGGTTTACACCAGAAGTCAAGCAAATAACGCAAGAAAAGAAATTAACATTTACGTATACAGGTTGTTTCGGAATTGCACGGCACTATTTTATGTGTTCTCCAGCACGAAATAAACAAAAAAGTTCATACAAACATATGGCTCAAATTAATTTATTATCGAGATATTGAAAGTTAATAATAAATAGCTAAAAGTCCGAAGTTAATCAAGTAGTCGTCAATTGCATATCGTTTTTTTTTACCAGTTGATTAAACATCTGTTATTAAATCTGTTAATTAGTATTAAGTAACCTGTTTTACTAGTTCATGCTCGTTTTCGTGTGAGTTAATAGCACTGTGCTGGAGAACACGTCCCTAAAATAGTGCCGTGCAATTCCGAAACACCCTCTATATATATATATATATATATATAAATAGCTCCTCGAAAGACCCCGAAGACTGGAGAAAGTACATTAGGAAAAGAATCCAAACAAATATCAGAATAAGATAAATAAAGGAGAAATACTGACAAAAATTTACTAAAGAAATAGAGAAAGACATGTGTGGCTCACAGAAAAAGGTATGGAAGATGCTCCGAAATAGAAAATCAGAAATTAACGAAACAATGAAGATAAATAGGATGTCGCCAAACGAATGGGAAATATACCGACGAAGTGGAAGATGAGCAAACGTGGAATAACATCGTGAAGAAGACATAATGATAATACAAGAAGAAATCTCCAACACAGTTAGACAACTGAAAAACCACGAATCACCAGGCATCGACAATATGTCAAATGAATTGATTAAATACGGAGGAGGACGCTTGTACACCGTATTATGGAAACTATATAATAAATTATTAAAAGAAGGAAGAATACCAAAAGAATGGAATATCAGCAAAACAATTCCAATATTTTTTTTCTTGATGTTAGGCATTTGTCCTGTTGTTGGCCGATTAGGAGTCGCTCCATCTCCCTATACTTCGCTTCCCTCTAGGTGACGTATCTCTGGCTCTACTTACTAGGCGGTCTTCGTGCATTCTAGTTATTTGGTTGTTCCATTCCTCTCGCCTCCTATTTACTCAATCCCCAAACTTTTGGATTTGGCATTGCTCTCTTACAGAAGCGCTGCTTACTCTATCCAATCTTGTGTTTCCAGTTATTTTCCAAAGAGTTTTCATTTCTGTTGTTTCCAACATTACTATGGTTTTGGAGGTATCTGCTCTCGCTTCTACAACATTGGTCGTACAGTACTTTTGTATATTCGAACTTTGGGTTCACGTCTTAAAAACGTATTGTACCATATGGTGCTATTGAGACATCCAGATATTTTGGCGGCTTTATTGGCTTGAGTCATAACCTCTTTCTGTGTGCTGCCTGTACTCGTCAGCAAAGCAGATTTTGTTAAAATTTGTATTTCACGTTTTGTACCCCCTTTTATTTCTTAGTTCTTTTATAATCCTATTTATAATAACATTCAATAACAATGGGCTTAGCGAGTCGCTTTCACGGATTCCCTTATTTACTGGTCTTGTTTGAGTTAGCTTACAATTTACTTTTATTCTAGCCTTGTTCTTTGTTTATATGTCTTTTATCAATAGCCGTAAGATATCCGGGAGATCATACTTATCCAGCACTCCTATTATATTTATTAGTTTCTCGCTATCGAACGCTTTCTCTATATCTGCAAAACAGAGGGAAGCAGGTTTGTTGGATTCTAGTGACTTCTCAACTATGTATTTGCTTGGTAACAAATATCGCGTCCGTGCAGGAGCGGTCCCTTCTAAAACCTTGTTGTTCATCGCATAATGGGATTCGTTGCGACAGTTTTTATGCAATTATTCTGGTTGGCAGTTTTAAAACTGTACTAAGTAGATTGATTCCTCTATAGTTGTTTGGGGCTTGTTTGTCTCCTTTTTTAAAAATTGGGATGACGATGTTGGTTTCCTATTCTTCGGGTACTCGTGCTTCTATGAATGTTCGTTGAATCAATGATGTAATTTTGTCTTCCAAAGCACTTCCTCCGTATTTTATCATCTTGTTGGTAATTTCTTCTTCTCCCGGAGCCTTTCTATTTTTTAGACATTTTATAAATTCCATGATTTTTTTTATCTACTTCCACTGCTGTTAGTATTGGTTCCCTATCCTCAGTATTGCCTATGGTACCAGTGGAGTATAGGTTTGAGAAGTGGCGTATTCATTCTTCTTCACTAATTTTCTGATTCGTTGTTATGTATTCTTAGGTATCGGTTTTCTGATTTCGTATAATTCGCCATATTTGTTTCTGTGACCCATAGAAGTTTTGTTCTAGATTTTTGGTATATGCTTCCCAAAAATGTTGCTTTATTCTATTTGTTTCCGCGTTGACCACGTTTTTCTTTCTTTTGTAGCACTCATATTCTTCCTGTGTTTTCTTCATCTTGTATTTTAGATAGGCCTGCTTTTTTGTGTTGGTTAATATTTTTATGTTATTGCATAACCAAAGAGTTTTCATAGTATTATTTGTCCTGTCGACTTTCTTAGTGACTAGGGATGCGACTATTTAAAGAAAGAAATAGGAATAAATCCGAAAACGACTGAAACATTACTCTATTAAATACCACACAGAAATGATATTAAAAATATTATCTGCAAAATTAGGACCATACATAGAAATAAACGAAGAACAGCAAGGTTCCGCAAAAATCGCTTAACAACGGATGCAATATTTGTTATTAGGCAAATAACTGAATAAACGATCGCTCACAAGAGCGCAGCCTTCCTGCGTTTCATAGACTTACAGAAAGCATTCGTTCGCAATCAGTTAAAGGATATTACTGCTGTACTCGAGGAACACAATGTACCGACTTCACCAAGTAAAGCGATATACGAATTTAAGAAAACCACAAACACAAGGAAACAAGCAGGAGATCGAGAGACAGAAGAAATACCATGTACTGCAGGCATTCGACAAGATGAGTCATTAATTCCCATTCTATTTCACTTAATTATAAGAAAAATAGTTGATAACCTAAAAGAACTAAAAAGGTACGAAATGAGCAATAAACAAATCATAACAGCTTACTGCGCAGATTATACTGTACAATAACAAATTCAGATGATCTGCAACGCCTCTTATACAAAATCCATCTGAGCGCAAAAAATACAATATGGCCATTTCCACTAAAAAACCTAAAACAATGGTGATAACTCAAGAACCGAACCGCTGCAAATTGGAAATCAATAGTTATTATTGAGCAAGTAATGGAATTTAACTACTTAAGAGCACTAATATCTAGCGACTGTCAACAATTATACAAATAGGTACGGCAACTAGTGATGAAAGGAACACGTGTCTCAGAGCACCTTAAAGATATAACATTGAGAAAGAAATATCTGAGTATAAAAACCAAAATTATGATACATAAGACGATCGTGCGATCAACTTTAACCTATGCAGCAGAAACTAGAGCAAATAAAAAGAGAACAAAACAAGTGATGTTTACAACTGGAACGATTACGTTAAAAACATTAAGAAGAAATCAAATGATAAGAGATCAATGTAAAATAACAGATATAGTACAATTCGTAAAGCAACGAAGGAAGGAATGGAATAATCACATTGATAGAGCAGACACCACCAGTCAGATGGAATTCCTCAATAATCAAGAAACCCAAGAGGACCCAGAAAAAGATGGATCCAAATCTAACAGAATCTGGTACAAACGCCATAGGGAAGAGCGAAGAAAAACAAGCTATAAGTCTACAATAAAATTAGAAAAAGATACCTGGCAACAATTTGTGATTCACGTATTTAAAAAAAAAACATTATTTTAAAAATCTTGGGTTTCTGGTTTAACTAGATTCTAGCAGCTCATAAAAGATGTGATATACTGACCGACTTTTTTACTGCAGTTCTTCAGATGAAATGATAAAAAACGAATAAAGGTTCAACTTATTATTAAATTAAACTTATGGGAAGAGAGATAATGGCTTCCCAAAAAAGATTAGGTTGGATTTAATTATGTCTGCAGACGGTTTAAATTTAAGGTTTAAGTTTACACTGCAATAGCGTCTGTGATGTGTAACTGTTTCAAAAATACTATTTGAAGGAAGGGCAAAATAATAAAACTACTAAAAATAGTATCTCTAACACTGCCATGTGACAAATGTTGAGTCAAGGTAGGGTTGCATTTGGATCATGTAACACAGATAATGCAAACAAATAACAAAAATCAGAAGGTATTCAATAAAGACTATAATAAAGCAAAACTAATAATATCTTAAAACCATTAGATAAACAAAGCAAAAACATTTTAAAGTAGCACATTCTGCTATTTTGAGTCTTTTGTACCGGCAAATTTTAAAAATGCAGTGCATAATATAAGCATTTGATTTTTTATCTCAAATCTGTATGTATTTCATATCTATAAACAATATCTATAAAGTATTACAAACGTACAGAATATAACGCTATGTTCATGTTCTCGGGGTTGCCTATACTTGCTGAGAATGGTTGCACCTATGCGGCTCGCTACTACCTCGTTGTATTCTGTACACTCTATAATAGCATAACACAAACCAAACACTTTATAATAAAATAATCCATCTGACAACAATACATTTACCCAATTTCACTACTAACAAATATTAACAATAATCTGCTGTGCAAAATAATCCGAATCCCTTACCTGTACCATAGTTAACTTTTATTTACACATATCTGTTTTTCAGTGTGCTTGGGTTCAGTGGCCACAGGCGCAGTATTAGGATGGACGTCCAACATATCAGTAGAAATGACCACTGGCCAGTACAATGATATCCAAATTGACGAAAATAACCTGGGCTGGATTGGTTCGTTTGCAACCCTTGGTGCAATGGTAATGTGCTTCCCCATTGGAATAATGTGCGACAAGCTAGGAAGAAAACCCGCTATGCTACTGCTAACGATACCTTTCATCATCGGCTGGCTTTTGATCATCTTCGCCAACTCTGTTGCGATGATATACGCTGGAAGGTTCATAACTGGTATGGCCGGTGGAGCTTTTTGCGTGTCTGCTCCAATGTACACCAGCGAGATAGCGGAAAAAGAGATTCGTGGTGCCTTGGGAAGCTACTTCCAGCTCCTTTTGACCGTTGGCATTCTCTTTGCGTATATCATGGGAATGGCCGTGTCTCCCAAACCCTACACCATCATTTTAGCCGTGATTCCATTAGTCTTTGCCGTAGCATTCTTTTTCCAACCAGAAACGCCCGTATACAGAATGAAGCAAAAAAAAGAAGCTGAAGCCAGGGCTGCTTTGGTTCGTCTAAGAGGAAATGCATACGACGTGGATGCTGAACTTCGAGAAATCAAAGCTGCCATTGAAGCAGAAGAGAAGAACCAAATTTCCTTGAGAGAGTCCTTGAAGAAAAGAAGCACTCAGAAAGCTGCTCTTATTTGCTTCAGTCTAATGTTTTTCCAACAAGCCAGCGGTGTTAACGCGGTGATATTTTACACGAGCAATATTTTTGAATCAGCTGGATCAGAATTGGATCCAAAAATAGCGACTATAATCGTAGGAGTCATTCAGTGCATTTCCACCTTCGTCGCATCATTAGTGGTTGACCGATTAGGGCGTAGAATTCTACTGCTCGGTTCAGATTTCTTTATGGCTCTTGCTGGAATCCTTTTGGGTGTTTTCTTCTCGCTTCAAGAACGAGAACTTGTCGATGAGGAAACGATCAAAAGTTTGGGTTTCATGCCGATCGTAGCTCTTTCAGTATTTATGATTGTGTTCTCTTTGGGTTACGGACCCATTCCATGGATGATTTCTTCAGAGCTTTTCCCAGCAGAAATTAAAAGTATCGCGATCTCCGCAGCAGGAACCTTTAATTGGTTCATTGCTTTCCTAATAACGAAGTTCTATTTGAACCTAAAATCTGCTCTGGGAGGAGACGGAACGTTCTACCTTTTCTCGGCAATATCAGTGGTTGGCACCATCTTTGTCTTCTTCGTTGTTCCGGAAACCAAAGGAAAATCGCTGGATCAAATTCAAAGAGAACTGAATGGGGAAAAGATTGAAATAGAACGCAAGTGATTTTAAAATGTGATTTGGAAGAAACCAGCGCCGCAACCAGGGTATTGTAGAATTATGCGATTATCCAAGTCGTTTATTGCCAAGAGCTTTATTTATTTAACGCACTTTTTGTATAAACTTAGTATTTTGTAAACGTCAAATAGATAATTATACGTATTATAAAACTAATTTACGGCTAATGCAAGCTTTGCTTGTTTAGCTGCTTTGTAATTTTATCAAGATACTAAATACCATTGATACTTCAGACTCAATATAAGATATTGCGTGTTTAGTTGTATACTACAATTTCATTCAGCCATTATAATGTATTATTATTTATTGTATGTGTAAATATATGTTTTTTATTTAAATAAATGTTTTTAGAAAAGATTACTTAATAGAGTTTAATTTTCAAACTGCATAATTAAAAAAATAGCTAAAATACTACATACTATTGTACAATTAGTATTTTTTATGTATGGGATACTACAATCTATTTCAGTAGAAATTGACCTATAAGAAATGATTAGCTCTACAGAACAATAAACGGAACAATGCATAGCATTCCAGAGATTAGATTTAATAAAACAAAAAAATGCTTAAAGTGAATTTTATCTTGTAAGGTTCAACAAACAGAGTGCCAATTTAAAAATGTTGTGTTGTATCTTTGGAAGTAAAATAGGTGTAGAACCCTCCTAGAACACGTTTCGAAAATATGGAGGGGGAATCATTATGAGTTATAAGGTAACGTTCCCCATTTAACCGCTTACGCTCTAGGTATCCCAACAAAAAAATTTCAAATTTTAATACCCATTTTGTAACTCATTGAAAAGCTCTTGCAAAGTGCCATTCAACAGTACCAAATATTTTTTACCAACTCATTTAGGAAAAATACCAACAAAACTTAAGAGATTCTGAACCAATTATTGTAATTCAAATTTCAAAATATTTGTTTAAACGTTCAAAATGATTTATATTATACTCCAGGACTCTAGGTAATAGTAAAATCTACTATCAAATTCTCTGTAAACATTTAGGACAATTTGTTGTCCGTTGGACTTGAATTATTACCTTGGTTTAGAACCTATCTCTAGAGGGTTTCTTCAGCCAAGTTACTTTAGTTCGTTCAAGTTCCTACTGGAGATGGCAGTTTAGCTGCCGAAGAAGTATTTAGGCGTTCAAAATATCGTGGTGGTAAGGGGATTTTCCAAAGTATATTTAGTTAAACCACTGTCTCCAATCCATCCTACCATAGAAAGAAGTCTAACGGGGTCCAAATCTGGAGATCTAGAGGGCCATTCTTATTTTCTGAAACGAGTTGGAGAAACAAATATGTGCCACTATTGAATAGCATTTTGTAAAAGCTTTTTAATGACGTATTACAAAGTAGGTGTTACCATTTGAAATTTTTCTGTTGGGGTACGTAGAGCCCAAGGAGTAGAACGGAGAAAGTTACATCATGGGTCATTATGATTCCCCTTCGTGTTGTATGAACGTTTTCTAGAAAAATTCAATTCCTATTTTACTTTAAGATATAACACACTGTACGTTTTCAGATTAACTCTCCTTTATATAAAAGTAATTATTTAATAGAACATTTTTAATTTTTTTTTAAATACATTAACAAGTTTCTAGTTTTTTAACCTTAATATTTCAGAATAATACGACTAAAACCGTTATAACATTTTCAACAAGAAATCGAAGCCTTATAAATGTTTAACGTGATCTAGCATGTAAATACGGCGTACAGAAAATCCAATTAATATATGCAATGCATGTATGCCACCGTATTTCTGTCGAACTCGCCTTTTTTAGGTGCCATCTGCACCTAGAACATGGTAGAAAGGAACTATGCTAATAGACAAGTCTTCACTAGATCTGAGAGTCAGGCTGCCTTATATGCCCTGCATCAGAGATCAACTCCAAAACTGCAGAAGACTGCTTAGAAGCCTTAAGTGAACTGGTTATTCGGGGGAAAATTACTTTGGAATGGGTATTACGGCACCAAGCAATAGAGCCTGTTCCAGTTGATAAGGCGGGCGTTTGCAGACAATGCGGTTCCTTCTGCCTATCTGCTTGCTCATTGCATCTACAAGCTGGCATTGTCGCCACTGGCTATTTACCCGCCAAGTAAACTTCTCTCCTTATCAACTGGAACGGACTCTAGTACGCAATGAAAAGGCCCTTATGTAATTACTTTTTGAACTCACGGTATATGAATTATTACTTTACAATGATATTGGTATAAGGCAAAAATGAATTTCCTGAATAAATTTGCTTCTGCGTCCCTTTTGAACCAGTTTCCTCCTATTGTAAAATCTCCAACGATTTAAATCTTTCTCGTTTGAATCAAGTTAAACTTCTGCTATATAACTCACTATCTCCTGCGATTTAGCAGATTTAGCAAAATTTACTAAATATTAATTAAATTATATTTTATTAAACTAAAGATATTCATCGTTCAAAAAAAAATTACTTTACTGTCGAACCAATAAGCACTGCGTTATTTTTAATTTTCGTTTCGTCCTTTGTTACGCTGAATTCGGGCCTTAAAAGTTTATTAATTAAATATTTTTAATATTGATCTGTGTTTCGGCTCAATTATTTTGACACTTTTAGATAAAGCAAACTCTATTATATTACACAATATTTTTACGTTAGCATGATATAGCTACTATTATTGACATTGATCTTGAAAAGATTATACTAACGAATCAGTAATCGTCCTTGTAGTTGTGTTATTGTTTTCTTTAATTACACATGACTAGCATGAAAATCGTTACCCAAAATGTTCATCATCGTCGTGAACAAAAGTAGTACCGAAATTTTAACAACAAGCTCGCTGCTTCTATGTTGTAACAATATTTTATTGTTACGAAATGATAAGCACCTGCGTATGCATCAAGTATGATTGGCAAGATAGGTATGTGATATTTTTATTCTACTCGGCATGAATGCTTGTATCTTTTTGTTTAGTTTTGCCAATAACTTCTTGTACAGGTTGGGTAATAATTTTATTTAAAACATAAATTATTGATAGCGAATGCCGCGACCATCAGCAGTGTAATTTTACAAAGTTAACTGTTTATGATTCCAAAACATTTTTTCCGATTCTGAAGGTATTAATTAAGCAAACCAACAACTTTAGAAGTACCTAACTAATAACATAGTTAACACTGGCACTATTTTATGGATCTGTTCTCCAGCACAAAATAAACAAAAAAGTTCATACAAACATATGGCTCAAATTAATTTATTACCGAGATATTGAAAGTTAAAGATATTTATTTAAAAATAAAACATTCAGAGTAACGGTTCATAGTGGTCTCCATTTTCTTGAATGTAGCATTCAGCACGACGAATCCATATTTCTCTGGCACGCCTTAAAACATCAGGACGACCCTTGATAGTTGCTGCTGCTTCCACGATGCGATTTCTTAGCTCTTCTTGTGTGACGATAGACGTAGAATAAACCATAGACTTCATCCAGCCCCACACAAAATAATCTAATGGTGTTAGATCAGGAGATCGTGGTGGCCATTTAACAGGTCCGTTTCGACCAACCCATCGATTACCATATGTTATGTTTAAATAATCAGTGACAATATGAGAAAAGTGAGTAGGGGAACCGTCATGCATAAACCACATCCCCTGCCTATTGGCAATCGGAATGTCTTCTACACGTCTCATACAGATCATTTTGCAAAAAATGCAAGTAAGATATTCCTGAAAGCCTTGCTGCTAAAAAGAAGGCGCCGATGAGATTGTCACCAAGAAGACCACACCAGACATTTAATGAAAAGGTATGTTGGTAATGCATACTAGCAGTCGTATGAGAGTTTTCTTCGTTCCAAGTACGGGTGTTTCGAAAACTAATAATAAACTCAGGAAGTTAGGATCTTGTGTGCATTGTCGAATTAACCATTGGTAGAAATTTAAACGCTTGTTATAATCTTCTAGTAACAGATCTTGCCCAGGCGTAACGTGAAATGGATACAATGCAATGTTCGCCATACGCTTGTTCATGATACATTGAAACAAAGTGACAATCTTCTGGTTCTAGTACTAGGAGATAACTGAACAGACTTGAGTATCCCTTCTTCAACGTTTGCAGTTCGTCGAAATGTTTGCCGACCAGCGTTTATTCGTTCAGGCTTTAGCGTGCCAGTGTCCCTAAGACGTCTTTCAATGACTTTAAACGTTCTAGTGGGAAATGTTTCATGGTATTTTCGAACAGCAGCAGCGCCATTTTTACGTACCTCGACGTAAATTAAAAGCATGTCTGTTTGTTCTGCAGAACTGAACAGATTTGTGGTGTCTCTCATGACTATAACAAATTGAAGAGTCTTCAAAGTACTAAATACGACTATGAACTAGTAAAACAGGTTACTTAATACTAATCAACAGATTTAATGACAGACGTTTAATCAACTATTAAAAAAATAACGTTATGCAGTTGACGACTCTTTGATTAACTTCGGAGGTAATAAATTAATTTGAGCCATATGCTTGAATGAACTTTTTTGTTTATTTCGTGCTAGAGAACACATCCCTAAACTAGTGTCGTGCAATTCCGAAACACCCTGTATATATATATATATATACTTCCAGCTATCATTTTGGAGTCCCTTCATAGACACGTTTTTTGGCGTCCACCAGAAGGAGTTACAGGAGGCAAGATTTATGTCAAGTATATCATGTTTTAATGAGTTTTACTATCGATTTGCGCCTAAAATTAATAGAAAATTGAAAAACGTTAATACGATTTCTCTTATATCTTGACATCCTTCTCAACTCCTTTCACATTGAACACAATATGACGACCAGCTTGCAGTTAAATGTGCGTCCAAAATGTATATATTTTTACACTTTGCCGTTAAAGTTGCGTCTAGCAATGTTGCCAAATATGCTCTGCGTACTACGCTTAGCATGGAAACCACGTTTGTGATCTTTGCAAACTACCTATCTCAAATTAAAATTAAAGTAAATTAGTTTCTAAAATTAGTTTCTGGCTTTCTGCATTACTGTAACACCTGAATACTCCTGTTTATTTACAGTGAATAAGCAAGCAATACTATTTTAGAACAGATAATCCTTATCCTATTATTTATGAACTATTTTTGACTAGATGTTAAAATAAATTGTATAAACTAACGCTTAGCTGGCAAGAAGTAGCAGGTTGCTTTTTGGCTTTCCTCTGAGGGACCTGCAACTGACGATGATAGGGTACTTGTAGTCGTAGGTATTACTAAAAATAGTAATCAGAATGAGTTCAAGCAAAATTAAACAAGATTAATAATTTCAGTTTAATTAATTGGGAGGCGAAATTCGGTAATTGTTGAGAAGCGGGATAAGATATTTTTAATTTAAATATGTTTATGAAAAATAAGCAATCAAAATTAATTTAAGGAGAATTTCCTCTCCAGATTAATTAGTGATTGTACTCAATTTGATAGTTACTAAACACATTTAAATTTAAAAAATAATCTTATTCCGTCTTTTAACATTTACAGAATTTCATGTTCTAATTAATTAGAGGTTGTAGACTTTTTTATAGTTGTTTAATTTTATTTCAATTCATTTGGATTGTCTATCTTTAATAAGCAAATTCGTGGATTTGTTTGACATTAGCGTGCAATAAAACGCACAACATGCACTAAAAGGCAACTTTCACAACGAAAAACAATGCAAAAAGTACCAACTTTTTTCACGATCATAGATAAAAATTTTGACATAACCCCACACCCCTTAAAATGGGATGGATTTTCATAATTTGCCTTTAATTTAATATACAACCGCTTCCGCCCAAATAAATTTAATAAAATACAGGGTGTCCCAAAACTCCTCGGACATAGAGCTACCACGTATTCTAGAGGTCAAAAGAAGTCGATTGGACCCAACTTTGTCATATACCAAAATGTACCGTTTGCCCGTGAGAGGAGTTCAAAGTTTACTTAAAAAATCACATTTTTGTATGCTGTTCAGAAACGTGTGACCCAATTTTAATGAAATTTGGTACCTGGGCACTTCAAAGGAAGTCACTACTTTCAGTAACGAAAGAAACCCAAAGAAAATTGGAGAAGGGTTAAAACCACCCCCACCCCCTGATAAATTTGTTCAGAATTTTTTTAAGGATGATGTTACCATTCTATGTTTTTTTTAAGGTGAAGACTTATTCATTAGCGTCATTTTTTGACTCTTG